>VZUI01044166.1:0-51001 GCA_013401135.1 Cettia cetti
GGGGGTCAGGGTGTGACGGGTCACCCTGGCAGAGGCTGAGACTCCTCCTCTGCGGGGAGGAGGACAAAGGATGGAAGCGGCTGCCCCGTTGCAACACATCCCCGGCGAGCACAATGGAAATGCCATCCTCCGTCTTGTGAAACAGGAACCTCATATGATCTCGCTGAAGGCTTGGGGACACTCTTGTAGGTCTGAGCGTGATGCTCCCCGGGCTCCTTTCTCTACCCGCCGGGGGACAGGGAGAGTGGGGAGTCCCCCAGAGCATCCCTGCCCTGGTGAGGACCGAACTGCCACCACTGTCCACTGTGGCACCCTGGACTCGCTGGCAGGAGGAGGGTGATCCCCTGCCACCCACCCTGGAGCCAGAACACCCCCAGGTTCCCCCCCAGCCCCACCAAAACACCATCCTGTGGTTCCCCCCACAGCCCTGCTGAGCATCCCCCTCCCGCCCTCCTCGAGGACTCCTAAATAAACTTCGTTCTCCCTTTATGTTCTTGACCCCAGATTTAATTAGACCCCCGTTTCCTGCCTATATGAAAAATCACTTCCCCGAGCAGGTGGCTGCAATACCGCGGGGGCTGTTGTTGTTTTCTTTGGGGTGGGGGGAAGGTGGTAAATGGGGGGAAGAGTTTGTTGTTTATTTTTCTATTTACAAAGCGCAGCTTTTTCCTGGTGCCGGGCATCGGAAGAGTGGCAGGATGTGACCTTCATCCATCTCCTCCTCGCTCACACAATACGGCCGCGAGCACCGCGGGCCGTCGCCGGCTTTGTCCCCCCTCGGCCGGCGGGCACCTCCCGCGCCGCCCCGCCGGCACCTGGCGCCCGCCGGCACCCGGCACCGCTGCCCCCAGCTGGGCCCCGCCGCTCACACTGCGAGAAAAAGGAAAATAGAAAAAAAAAATAGAAAAAAAAACAATAGCAAGGTTGCCGGTTTCCTCTCTGGAAAACAAGTGGAGCTGAGTGGGACAGCATCGTGGGAAGAAGGGAGAGAGGGGTCCCGTTGTGTCCCCTGGGAGCCTCCCCTTCTTGGGGAGTGGCCTGGGCACGCTGCCTCCTCCTTCACTCCGTGTGTGGGGCGAAGCAGCCTTTTTCGACCAGGCCTGGGGCAAACGAGCTCTGTTCTCCCTGCATGGGCCCATCCAGATGCAGCCCTGGCATAATCCGGGGCAGAAGGCAAGGAGGGGACGCAGCAAACACTGGTTCCCTCACCCTGACACCGTGAGGCAAAAACCCACCCAAACCCCAGCAGAGACTGGCAGGATGGTGCTGCTCTCTGTCCCCATCGTTCGGAGCATCCCGGTCCTTGCAGGCTCCAGTTGGGATCGCTGTGCTGGGCTGATCAGCAGAGCCAGCCCAGGTGTGGAGCTGGCAGTGCTCGGCCTCCCTGTGCCCAGGGTGGGATGGATGAAGACATAAAGGAGTGAGCTCTCCTTGTTTTCCTTTCCAAGAAGCACCAGGATTCCACAGCTTTGGTCTGGGGAGGGGCACACTCCAACCCTGGCCCCACCCGTTTGTGCAGATCAGTGTCTGTGGTGATAAAGCTGCAGGGACAAAAATCTGATGTGACCCCAACCAATGCTGGCATTCACCAATGGTGCTTGCTGGTGGCAAAGGAATTGCTGCAGGATTTTACAGGGAAAAGGGTCTGTCTCCCCAGAGCATCTTCCCCAGAGGATGCCTCAGCATGGCTGAGCTCCACTGGGAGCTGCCCAAGGCCTCAGGGGGCTTGAACAGGGGCTGGCACAGCCAATGTCACCCCCCAGTACCCTCCAGCACTGCAGTGGCAAAGCTGAACACTGCCAGCTGATACGGGGCTGGCATGTTCCAACCCCCTGGTCACAGCCTGGGTCCATGGCACAGCATGGAATGGCACAGCCTGGTATGGCACAACAGAGCACAGTATGGAGTGGTGCGGCATGGCAAGCATGGCACAGCATGGCACAGCATGGCACAGCATGGTGCATCACCAGGGCCACCCTTGCTCTCACAGAAACACCACCCAGAGACAGCAGCACCTCAGAACCCCTTCAGTCTCACACGGGCCAAGCGTCCAGCAGCAGAGAAGGGGCCTCATTAATTTATCTTTAATTCCCCAGCACCCCTCATCCCCTGAGCTGCTCTGCCCACCCTGCTCAGACCCCAGGCAGGAGCAGGTGCAGCCCCAATGGGGTACAGCACCCACCAGCCCAGCACAGACCACCCTAAAACCCTCTGGACCCCCCCCCCCCCCGCACCCAGGGAGCCCCCACAGGTCTGCTGGGCAGTGGGTGCCCATCTGGGCAGAGGGCTGGGTGCACTCAGGCCAGCACTGGCCAGCACAGTGGGTTATCCTTACATTTGGCATCAGCTGCTTCCATTGGGCTTCATAGGGGAGGGAGAGAGAAAAGGAAAACTCAGCTCAGGGCAATTTAATAAGTTCAGCGTTACGAGCTGGGGAAAAGCTGTGGAACACACAAGTGGTAACGCAGGATTAATCTTTCCTTTAGTCTTGGGAATTATGTTTTCATTAATCCTAATTTTTCCAGATGTTTCACTCCTTATACCATGTTCTTCAAAGCCTCTGTGGCTGCAAATTCTAATGAAGCCATGAGAACATTTTAAAGAGAAAGATTCAAAGCTTAAATTGCTTCCTTTTTTTTTTTTTTTTTTTCTTTTTCTTGGGATTTTCTTTCTTTTTTTTTTTCCCCCCCTCCCTCTTTTCCCCCCCGGTTGGGCTGTCGGGGAGTGCATGCGTGTGCGGTCCCAGCGCCTCCACATGTTGTGTTACACAATGTGCTAACAAGATGGAGAAGGCCACTCGGACCGCGTGATGCCGGGGTGACGTCTGTTCGGCTTTGAGTCCCCCCCACCCGGCAGGACCCGGCTGCGAGGGGCTGGGGAGGAGGGGGCTGGCCCCCTGCCCGCCGCCTGACAGCCGGCACCGGGGCTCGCAGGGTCACAGCTGGTCCGGAGCTCTGAAAACATTCCCGGTGATCACTCCCGGCTCCTTAAGGCAGCAGGAGGGTGGCTGTTGTAGGACCTACGGAGGGGATGGAACAGAGCCCGAGCTGCGCAGGTAGCCCGGCTTTCTGGCAGGGTCTTCAGGGAATGGGGAATTTTGGGGTGCTCCAGGCTGGAGGGAGCAGCGGGTTTAAAGAGCGATGCCCAGGTCGGGGGTGTTACCAGCAGCTTCTTCCATCACACGGCGCTGCCCCGCAGGGATGTGTTTGGAGCTCCTGCTCCCTCCTGCCCAGCAGCGGGTCCCCAGCACCCATCCAGTGCCAGTGCATCACCGCTGGGTGACGAGAGCACCCACTGCATTGCCGCAGCGGCATTCCCAAACC
This sequence comes from Cettia cetti, assembly GCA_013401135.1. Lineage (NCBI taxonomy): Eukaryota > Metazoa > Chordata > Aves > Passeriformes > Sylviidae > Cettia > Cettia cetti. The sequence goes on from VZUI01044166.1 coordinate 3,324, forward strand.
CTGCTCCCTTCAGGCTTCTCTCTCCACGCATCCCCAGCCCGGCACGGCCGCAGGATCCAGCCGCCACCGCCCGGTGTCCCCTCCTCGCCGGGAGCCCCCGTCTGACGCAGGAGGTCAGGCAGGATGATGGTAACAATCCTCCCGGTCTCCAGCACCCGGGATTCAGATCCATGGACTTATATGGCCTGCAGAACGCGGTGAGAGCATGACCAACGTCTGGAAATCCAGATATGACTAGATCCCTTCATTATTAATTTCTTGTACATGACTTTCTAGACCGTGGGGATTTGTTAAATTTGCAGGAGTGTTTCTCACAGTGCCATGGACTGGCTGCTGCCAGCATATATTGGCTCAGATCTGTCAGATCCTGTTGCCTTATATGACCCTCGGTTAATTCAGCTTTTCTTTGTATCCAGCCCTCAGCGGGGAACTCCTCCAGCAGTCCCAGCGTGGATCCTGCTAAAATGGTTCCCCAGTCCTCCTGCCATAAAACAACTGCCTCCCCTCAGTGAAAGGGGATGTGGGGGGTGGAATTCAATGCTCCCCTCCCTCCCTGCTGCCCAGGCCCTCGCCAGATGCTCCCTCCATCCCTTCTCCTTTGGTGCCAAGAGAAAATTCGGTGTGCCTGGAAAATGTTATTGGAGAGATTGGACCTTCTCCCCACAGGGACCGTGGCATCCCATTGGTGCACCCTGCACTGTGGGGTTAATCATTCCCTGCTTTCAGGGGTGCTCCAGGGCTGGGGGGGACTTTCACCTTCCCAGCGACCTCTTGGAATTTCAACCTTCTTTTATGGGTGCCATAAAGGTTATTTTTTAATCTGCAACCTGGCAGGGTTTTCCCCCTCTCGGCTGTGGGGTCTTTGGTGGGGGGAGTGCTTGGGAATCACTGCTTTTTGTGCCTGGTTTGGGAAGTGGAAAGGCTCACAGGATGGCCTTGTGCCAAGGGAAGGGGATTGTGGTACCCAATAGCTCATCAAAGGAATGTGGTGTTGGTTGGCCCCATGGATGTGGCAGAGCTGAGGGTGCTGCTGGTAGGGATGTGAGGGGCTGTGGGTCACAGGGAATCCCAGGATCCCAGAGAAACATCCCAAATCCCCAAGTGCTGCCAGAGCAAGATTTCCAAGTGGAAAAAGGTTGTGTGTCCAAGGACATCCTGCTGACCCTGCTACTCCCTGTTGCCCACTGACGGAGCCCCCTCAAACACCCTGTCCCCAAGCACTGAGTCCGGCAGCCCAGCCCTGCCCAGGAATTCCCTGTGTGTCCCCAGCCTCTCCTGACCCAGCAGAGCCCAGTGAGGAACTCCCACCCCTCCTGGTGCCCCACACCTCTGCCCCTGCCAGGGATGATGGCCAGATCCAGGAGAGCATTTACATCCCAAGCTTTGCAATGTGCTCTTTGTCCTCTGCAGCAGATCTGGCAGTGCTGGGATGCTCCAGAAGGATGCATCCCTCCGGCATGTTCCTCCTCCTCCTTGCAGGAGGCACTGAGCCATAACCTTGAAGTCTTCCAAGCACTCTGTTTCTTAAAAGATCTGATCCATAACTTTTCTTTTTAGCATTTGATTTAATCACACCTTAAGAAAGCCCCAAAGCAGGAAGAGGCACGCTGAGATGTTGTGGGGAGCAGGAGAAGAGCAAGCAGGCAGCACCCACCTCTAGCCACACTGAGAGGAGCCCAACCCCTGCCGACCCAGAGCCAAAATGCTTCCTCATCTCTGTAAGAGCAGCCCAGCTCCTCCATCACAGGAGCACAACCTGCTCCAAGCATCACCCTGGGTTTGTATCTCACCCACAATCAGCCAAAGAGGTTTCACTGTACCAGGCTGCCTCCTTGAAAATATCCTTGATGGGCTGGTGTGGTGTGTGAAGGGTCACAGGTGAGGAGCTGGGGACTGAAATCCCTTTTCCTTGCCTTTTTTATACCAGCAATGGGTGGGGGAGGCTTTGCCTGTATCCCTTTGTCCTTCATGCCACTGCCTGGTGGAGCTGGGAGCTGTCAGCAGCTGTGGGGTCAGGCTGTGCCTCCGTGCAGGCAGAGGCAGGAGCAATGGGAGCATCCTGTCTACTCTCCCCATCCCATCCCATCCCATCCCATCCCATCCCATCCCATCCCATCCCATCCCATCCCATCCCATCCCAAGCCACCTCAGGGACTGCAAAGAGCCGAGTGGCACCATGAAGTCCCACATTTCCTTGGGTGAGGGATCCCCATAGAAGGATCCACTGCCATTAGCACCACCAAGCCATGCAGCAGGGACATGTTAGGAGCAGACAAAGCATCCCAACTCCCTTCCCAAAGCCCCCAGTGCTCCCACCACCCCTCTGTTGCTGTTGGCCATGGCTTGGGCACAACACAACCCCTCCTCACTGCCTTCAAAGCACCACCTCCTCCTCTCTCTTGCCCCCATTTCCAGCATCTTTGGGTTGAAAAATGGCCGGGGAGGGTTTGGCAGAGGACCCTCGTGCAGATTATTCAACAATTGTTTCCCATTTTGCACCCTCGCCTGCCTCATCCTCCAGTAACAATGACGAAGAGCGGCGCGGAGCCAGCGCCCGCGGCAGGGGTGTTGAGATCAGGGACAGCACAAAAATATCTCCTCTCTGGAACAAATATTTACCAACCCTTCTGCCTTTTGTTCTTGTGGTTCTCATATATTTTTTTTTTAAATTTTTTTTTCCAGACATTCACTGGCAAAATGTCACACTAAGCAGCAACCCAGAAACTTCGGGGTAGCTGCTTGGCTGTTCTGGGCTTTGTTTTTCTCGCGCGCTAATTGTTAATGAATTTCCAGCCTTTTAAGCCAATGCAAACCTGTGAGAAAATGATCTTTTCAGCCCTGACTGTGGAGCTTCACGGCACTTTGCATAGTCCAAGTGGTGGATAAGGAAAACGTGCATCATCCTGCAGAGTGGGGTGCCAGAGCCAACCTGGAGTGCAATGTGGCAGAGCCAGAGTGGGAGCTGGGGTTGTCTGAGCTGCCAGCATCACTCCGGGGCTGTAGCAGGGAGACCCCCATTCCTGGATGGGGAGAAGTTCAATGGGGGTGAGTGCCATGGTACCCCCATCCCTGGCCATCTCCTCACCAAACTCCCTCTCCCTCATCTGCCCCACCCGCAGGTTTTTCTTGTTTCCCTTCAAAATCATAATGCCCCTCATGTCCACCTTTATGGCGGCCAAACAAGAACATGTGGTTATTTTATGAGTGTTGTATTTGAAGAAGGGAGGGGCAAACCCCTCCTCTTCTAGAACATAAACTTAGATCTTTGGTTGATCATTAACCATGGCCATAAAACCCCTGATGCTCGGGAGCAAGCAGAGCTCACCCCGGAAGCGCTGCTGGGCTGTCACCTCACACCAGTGCCCTGCTGACCACTGACCACCATCCCTTCCTGTCCACTCCAGGATGGCTGGGCCACCCTCCACCTATCCCCGTCGCCTCCTGCCCCTCTTCCTGGGGCTTTTCCAGGCTGCCCTGCTCCTCTTCTTTGCCCTCTTCGTCACCTATGATGAGCCCTCAGCGCAGGAGAAGGATAGCAGCTTGGTGGCAAACCAGGTCTACAGCACCTTCCCTTTCTTCCAGGACATCCAGGTGATGCTGGTGGTGGGGCTGGGACTCCTGCTGACCTTCCTGCCCCGCTACGGGTTCAGCTCCCTCACCCACAACTTCCTCCTGCTTAACTTCTCCATGCAGTGGGCACTGGTGCTGCAGGGCCTGCTCCACCACTTCCACCACGGCCAGATCCACCTGGACCTCCACAAGCTCCTCATCTCTGAGTTCGCTGCTGTGACAGTGCTCATCTCCGTGGGGGCCATCCTAGGGAGGGCCAGCCCCTGCCAGCTGCTCGTCATGGCCACCTGTGAAATCCCCCTCTACCTCGCCAGTGAGTGGGTCATTGTCACCTGCCTGGGCGTTCTGGACGTGGGTGGCACCATCACCATCCACATCTTCTCCTGCTATTTCGGCCTTGGCGTGTCCAAGGCTCTATTCAGGGCAACACAGCAGCCACTGCACCCCAAGGAGGCTCCAACACCCAGCTCTGACCTCAAGTCCCTGGTGGGGACGCTCATCCTCTGGGTTTTCTGGCCCAGCTTCGTGGCTGTCCTCTGCCAACCAGGCGATGCCCAGCACCGTGCCATCCTGAACACCCTCCTGGCCATGAGTGCCAGTGCCACAACCACCGTGGTGGCCTCCAGCCTGCTGGAGAGGGACGGCAAGCTCAGCCCCGGCCACCTGCAGAACGGCAGCCTGGCCGGCGGGGTGGCCATTGGCGTGGTGGCTGACATGGCCGTGCCACCAGTGGCCGCTCTCGCCCTGGGCAGCCTCTCAGCCGTGGTGTGCGTCCTCGGCTTCAGGTTTCTCACCCCGCTCCTGGGGAGGAAGCTCACGCTCCACGACCAGTGCGGCATCCACAACCTCCACGGCTTGCCCGGCATCCTCGGCGCCGCAGCCAGCGTCCTGGCCGTCCTGGTGGCATCCAAGGACACCTCCGGGTCCCATCCCTCTCAGCTGTCCCCTGTTGGGGGCAATGCCAGCGAGGCGTTGGAGGGACAGCGGGGGCGCGGCGGGGCGGGCGGGCAGGCGCTGTGGCAGGCAGCGGGGCTGGCGGTGGCCGTCGGTGCCTCGCTGCTCGCCGGGCTGCTCACCGGGGCCGCCCTCCGGCTGCCCTGCCTGGCCCGGCCGCCCGAGCGGCTCTGCTTCGATGACTCGCTGTATTTTAAGATCCGGGATCAGGCTGAGAGCCCGGGGCCGGACGGCAGCGCTGAGGAAGGAGCTCTGGCTCTGAAGGAGCAGGTTTAGGCAGTGCCGTGAGTGCAGCGGCAGGGAGGGCCAGGGAATGCTACCGGCAGGATCAGCAGGCAGGGGATGCTGCCTGCACTCGCTCCTGCCCCATGCCTGCCTCAGGCTGTCCAGGATGCCGGCATAGCTGGGTCAGCACCACAGCACTGGTCACCCCTCCCTGCTCCTACCCCGCAGCTGCAATCCCCTCCCGTGTCCCAGTGGCTCGGTGAATGGAATTCGTTGGTTCCTGGCAGCAGCCAGAGAAACGACCTGCTCAGGGTGTCTCCCCAGGATGGTTAATATTCCCTGACGAACGGAGACGGCACTGGCTTCGCTCTCAGTGAGCAGCATCACCCTCAGTGCCCACCCCGGCCCTCAGCTCCAGATTCCCCTGCCCACAACGGGCAGCTCCTGGACGGGGCTGCCAGCTCAGGCCACAGCTACAGGAAAGGAGCTCTGTATCCGCTGCCCGGGCGTGGAACTGCAGCAGCAGGGGGACAGCCCCAAGCAAAGGACTTTACAGGGATCTGATAACCTGAGCTGAGCAATTCACCCTTCAGGAGAGTTTGCAAAGGAAAGCGCCAGCTTTTTTTACCACTGGTGCAGAAATGAGGATGCAGCCCAAGCACGGCAGGGAGCCTTAGAGAGAGCCAGGATGCAGGAGGCACCCGCAGCCCGCAGCACCCTCATCCCACCCCGAAGCTGGAGCTGGGAAAGCTGCGCCAGCATCCCAGGAAGAGCAGCGGCCCCATCCCATCCCACCACGGGCAGCGAGCCGCTTCCACCCTGCGGAGGACAAAGGCTGCGGTCCATGGCTGGCATGCGGCAAGCTGGGAGCGCGGGGCCGCATCCTGCCCGGGGAGCGAGGGCTGTGATTCACATCCCCCCTGCCGTGAATCACCGCTGCCCCTGAGCCCCCACGGCTCCCGCTGCTGCCGAGACAATGCGGGCCATGCTCGCGGGCTCCCGAGGGGGTCGAGGCCACCGAGCCCCCCCAGCGCTGGCTGCAGGAGTGGGGGGCTGTCGGCGCGGTTGGGGGTCCCCAGCCCTGAGCGGGTGGGAGAGGGGCTGGATCCCTTCCACCCGGTGCAGCCCCAGGCGGAGCCAACACCGAGAGGGAGAGAGGCTGGGGAATTCGCCCTCCAATAATCACTAACAGGCTTGGGGGCCCGGGCGTGTTTGGTTAATTGTTAGAATAAAATATTGCCGAGCTCTGACAAAGAAATCCTGCCCCGCAGCCCGGCGCGGCCGAACAATGGGCCTCGGCGGAGGATGCTGCGGGCTGAGCAGCGGGGCCAGGGGCCTTGGGGGCGGGAGGCAGCTCGGTTCCCCCTTCCCCAGAAGCCCCCCATCTTCTTGGCAGCTCGGTGTGGATGTGCCCCAGGACGGTGTGGAGCCACGGGAGCGGGGACCGGCCCGGCCCCTCAGCACTGCCGGCACCGGCACCCGCCCGGGGAGCCGCGATACCATCGGCAGCGCCCGGCCTCCGGGAGAGCTCCCGCATCCCAGGCCTGCCGGTTCCAATGGCAGCCCCGGTACGGGGTCAGCGGCACCGGGCACTGCAGACAGCCGGTGGGGAAGCAGCCGTGGGGAGGAGCTGCACACACAGGCGTGTCCACACCTGTAATCACACACACGTGCGTGCACAGCCCTGCGCACACTCACGAGACCCCGGGCATGTGCCCAGACACACATGTACACACACACACACGTACACACACACCCCAGCTCTCACTCACACCCACATGCAGGCACAGCCCCGAGGCTGCCAACCTCTTGCTTTGGAGACAGCGGAGCAGCCGCTTTCCAGCATCTCCCAGCCCTTCCCAGCGAGCATGAGGACGCAGGCTCCCGCTGAGCAGCCCGCGGCACCCAGTAGGGGAGCGAGGGAAGAGGGCGCGGGGAGGGAGCACAGCCGGAGCTGGGCCGGGCACACCCCGCCTCCCGGCTGGCATGTCCTGGCACGGGCACCCCGGCACGCCGCGGAACAATCTGGTCGGCAGATGCTCCAAAAACCAGCAAGAGGCCCAAGAAATGATGGGGGGTCGGGGCATTCCCGCTGCCCAGAGGGGCTTAGGCACCCGGTGGGCACAGCCAGGGGTGCTGGGACCCACCTGGGTCGTGGCATGGCTCCATCAGCCTCAGTCCCGGCCATCCTGGGACCCACTGTTCTGCCTCCGGGTGTGCTGCCCAGAGCTCCCTGCTCCTCCAAACCAGTCACTCTCCAAAGGATGGAGCAGTCAGATATTTTGCAGAGCCTCCAGCGTTTATCACACTGTAAATCTTGGCTTTCAGCAGCTTCACGAAGCTGCGGAGAGATGGGAGAGAACAAAATGCTGCTCTGCTCCATCAGACACAGCCTGCCTCTGCCAGGGCTGCCAGGGGTTGTGCCCCCAGCCCCAGTGCAAAGGCAGAGAGGATTGAAACAGAGGTTATGTGGATAAGAGTCTCCCAGAGCCAAGAGGGGCTGCTGGCACCCCACGATGGCGATGGCTCGGGTCAGCTGCATTTTGGTGGAACAGTGATGGTGAGGAGGGCTGAAATGTGCCTTTGTGGAACCACAGCAGCCCCTGTCCCCCAGCATGGTCCCCCAGTGTGGACCCCTGGCAAAGCTCCCCATGCACAGTTCCTGGGCACAGTACCCTGATGTGGACCCACAGCACCTGAGCATTTCACCCTGTATGGCCCCCCATCGCTGTCCCCCAGAACAGTGCCCCACACGCTGGGTCCTGCTGCTGCCCCTGAGCTTTGCCTCGAGCTGGGTTGGGATGCAGCCCACTGGTCCTGGCAAGGAGCACCATCGCCCCTATCCCTGTCCCCGCAGCCCCTCCACCAACCTCCATGTCCCAGCAGGACCCTGCTGTGATTGCAAAACAAGCAGGGAGGGGAGGAAGCTGAGATTGTGCTGCTCGCACAGTGCTCGGATGCATCTGGTAAAGCAGCGGCACAGGGCACAAGCAGGGGCACGGGCACGGGCACGGCCAGGGGCCCCCAGCCCCTGCACCCCCTCGGCTCTGACACCCCTGTGCAGCTTTCCCACATCCCTACGGCCCCAGGCCCTGCATCCCCTCGGCTCTGACACCCCTGTGCAGCTTTCCCACATCCCTGTGGCCCCAGCCCCTGCACCCCCTCAGCTCTGACACCCCTGTGCAGCTTTCCCACATCCCTGCGGCCCCAGGCCCTGCATCCCCTCGGCTCTGACACCCCTGTGCAGCTTTCCCACATCCCTGCGGCCCCAGTGCAGAGGGGCTTGCACAAGGGCACACAGGGAGCCGGGGCGAGGCAGGGGCTGGCTGGGTGCTGAGCTGCTGCCAGGAGCCTGGCACAGCACAGGGGGACCGGGGGGGCCATGGCAGCAGCTGGAGCCACATCAGAGCGACCCCCCCAGCGCAGCCGGGAGCGTGCGGTGCTGCCCTCGAAGGAAATGCGCTCACTCCCATGTGCTGCACACTTGGGTTCGCCTCCCTGCTATTTTTATTTGACTTTTCAGGGCCTGTTTCCTTTTTCCGGCTGTTTTCGCTGTGATTCCACCATCACTTCGACCTCGTTTTTTCCCCTCCCTCCCTGTTGCTTCTTCCTTCACTCTTTCCTTCCTTTCCATGCACTCATTCCTACTGCTGCACCAGGTTCCCAGCTCAGCAGCTGCTGCCTGTGAGGGAAGGGTTGTAAAGGGAGGTGGGTTTTGCTGTGGTTTATCTGGGAAGGTGCTGACTGGTCACTGGAAGGGGGGACTTTGCTCCAGCCTTGATAAAGAAAAAGGCAGTGAGTCACCCTGTCCCAAGCCACCATCCTGATCCTGTTGGTGCTTGAGCTGTCAGGTCCTGCCATGGCCCCCAGGCTCATCCATGGGACATCAAGCATCAGTAGGGCTATTTTGGGATGCTACAGGTTTGTGGAGGGACAGTGGTTAGGAGAAGGGAGAAGGAATAAGGAAAAATCCTAGGAACTAAACGAGTGCAAAACCTCCTGTGGGGGCAGCAGAAAGGGCAATGCTCGCTGCCGAGGAGGACGATGGAGCCGAGAGGAAGGAGCCCAGGCATTATGGGGCCAGCCGGGGAGGAGCACAGCACGAGGAGGCCTCTGGCACTGGGATGTGCTGAGCTGGGGCTCCCTGGCTGGCCCCTGGTGCCAGCCTGCCCCGTACCAGGCTGACAGCATCTTCCAGGGACCCCACAACAGCAGCGTTCCCAGGCTGCACCCCCTGCTCTGACCCCAGAACCAGGGGGCCCCTGTCCTGCCCCATCAAACCACCCGGTGCTGCCTGCACCCTGCTACACCCCAGGGACTCCGATGTGCCCAGGGCAGGGAGGGCTCTCTCCCACCCACCCCTGGTTATGAAGCCCTTCCAGCTCCTCCCAGCCCAATTCCCGGAGGCAGGGGGTGGGCGAAGACCCCTGAGCATCCTTTGCCATCCCCTCCCTAAATCCCCCCTTCCCAGTTTGAACCTCCAGAAACCCCCCGGGTTAAAGCCGCCGCCCACCTCCTCCAGGGCATAAGGAGGGGTATCCCACTCACTGGCAGCGCTCATTGCCCCCCGGCCACAGCCCGCAGGGGTCTGCGGCCGAGGCTCAGCGGGGGCGAGGGCCGGCGATGCCGCGTGGCCATGGGAACGAGCGCACGGCCAGGGCAGCGCCGGGCTCGCTCAGCACACGCAGCCCGCTGCTGCCATCTCGTGTCCTCCGCAGCCATCCCCTCCCAGGGCTGGGACAGCAGCCACACCGGCGGAGACGGGCTGGGGAAACTGAGGCAGGGGCACACTGCAGACTCTCGTGTCTGTTGCTCCAGGGGAAACGTCCTTCCAGAAAAGCAGCTCCTGGTTTCCATCGCCCACACACCAGGGATGCAGACAGAGTGAGCAGAGGCAGGATGTCACTGTGCCCTCCACTGCTGCGGGCTTCTGCCTGGGTTCCACGGGCCCAGCACCGTGGCCAGACCCTGCACTGCACCAGCTCCATCCACAGCACAAGAGCCCCTGGATCACCAGATAAAGCACCCAAAGTACTTCCAGGGAAGGAGAGGTTTTATTTCTGGCTTCCCAGAGGCAGTTTACCACCCAACAGAGCAGTGGAGGCCACAGATGGGGTGCTGGCAGAGAGCAGGGGCAAGGGAGGATGCCCTTCACTTGACCTCACCCCACACAACACCAATTTCCTTCCTGCTGGGGCAGCCACTGTGCCAGCAGCCGGGTCCCTCCACGGTGCTGCCTGTCACCAAGGCTGAGCCTTGGCCTCAAGCCCCCTCACCTGCCAGGGATCTTTGGAAATCAGAACTCCCCAGGCTTCCCCAGGTGCCCAGTGAGGCACCTTTACTTCTCTGCCCACTGAAGGTGCCCGGCTGCTCTGCACATCCCAGCAGTGCCTCAGGGACTCCTGTCCCCATCCACAGCCCTAATAACCTCACAGCCTTGCAGATGCACAGTGGCCTCACTTCCAGCAGAGCCCCCAGAACCATGGCCCCACATGTCCTCTTTCTGCCCTAAAACACACCCATTGTCCTCAAGAGAGCAGCAGGTGCTGCAGGGCCAGGAGCAACTAAGAATCCACACCTCACCTTCTATTTTTGCTTCTTTCCCTTCTTCTTCCCAGTGTTTCTGGTGTTCCAGGTTTCTGCCACAGCCATCCCACAGCAAACCAAGCTGCCAGCCCCAGCCACGGGTGGTGGATCCAGTCCCTGGGCACCGCTTGGAGCAGGAGGATGAATTCAGCTTGGACATCTGCTGGCAGCGACCCTCCTGCCCTGAGTTTGTTCCAGGTTCCCAAAGAAGCCACTGGCAGCCCCGGTGCTGGAGCAGCACATCCCCGCGGCGGGGGCGCCCCTACGAGTCCCAGGGCTCTCGGCGGGGGGCGTGCAGGGCATTGAGCTTCTCCCAGCAGGTCGCCAGCCTCTCCGCCTTCCTGCCGATCTCCCGCAGCTGCTTCCTCCTGCGGCGGGGCGCCCCGCGCCGGGGCTGTGCCGGGGCGGCGGGCGGTGGGCTCTGCTCCGTGTGCCGAGGGAGGGAGCAGAAATACCCCCCCACATCACAGAGACATTAGTCAGGGGACAAAAGCCACCACACACAGGCTCTGCACGGCTGAGGTGGCCAAACTGCCTATGGTCATAGCCACGACACGGTCTCAGGTCCCCAAGAGTCCCCAGAGGTGGCTGTCCCTGTCTGAGCTGGTGTGAGCACCCCACAGCACATCCACAGACACCAGATCACATCTCCAGAGCAGGAGCAGCTCCATCCCACATGAGCAGACCCCAGGCAGGCTTGTCCCTAGCCAATGTCCCCAGCAGTGGCAGGGAGGACAGTCCCAGCACTGTGCCAGGGTCAGGCAGAGCTGGGAGCTGGTGCTCCACTGCCCTTGGTTTTCCCTGCTGGTTGATGAATTGCTGGTGATGCCATAGGGATCCTCCTGCATGGGGGAGATGCCAGAGGAGCCCAGACTAGCCCTTAGGGGAGAAATCCCAATTCTTGCCTATGAGCACTCAGGAGCAAGAGCTGGACAGGGTAAATGCACCCACAGGGTGAGCATCCCAGCAGGACAAGGCCCTGTGCTCCCCTCAGCCATGGCATCATGACATGTGGAAAAACCACTTGGAAGCCAGTGGTAAAACCCCACCAGCCTGGCCCACACTGCCACAACTGAACTTCCCTCCCGTGGTTATTCTGAAGCTCCCAGGGATGGATGTGTGATCAGCATCCCCCAGCTCCCAGAATGAAGCAGGCAGAGCCTGGAGACTCCTCACAGACAACCAGGAGAGCACGAAACAAGGCAAGGTCTGCCCACAGCCCTGGGAACTGGGAGCCACTGGCGTGGCTGGGGAGCAGAGGGCTTCCTACCTTGCTGATTTTCCTGCAGTTCTCCTGGAGCACAAAGTTGGTGTTCCTGGCCACCCTCCAGACGGCCAGCTCCTCAGGGCCCTGCAGGGTGCCGGGCCCCACCTCCCGCAGGGACATGCTGATGTTGTAGATGGACAGCAGGATTTTCTGGTCCTGCAGAGGAGAAGCACGGGGCCCCGGGCAGGGTGGGAGGCTCCGTGGCTCCCTGGGGGCTCAGCCCACACCATGCCCCAGCCCCAGCCCCCTCCATGCTCACCTTGTCCGAACGACAAGCGGGCCCAGCCCTCCCGCTCCTGTACACCGAGCCAGTCAGGTTTCTCTGGAGAAACAAAGCAAGAAGATCCAGCACCTCTCAGGACTGGTGCCTCCCACTTGGAGCAAAGATCCCCCATTTAAACACAACCTCCTCCTCAACACTTCTGGCAAAGCAGCCAGCTCCATATTAAGCTTCCCTCCCCACATCCCACAGCAGGGCTGCACCCAGCCCAGCAGCATCCCCAGAGCCAGGGCTGGGCCCCAGGCAGAGCCCTGCCTCGGCTCACCAGGTTCTGGAGCTCATGGAAGATGACGGCGCGGTACTGCCGGAGGATTTTGGCGATGCTGCACCTCCTGCCTCTGCTCAGCACAGCCACCAGCAGGAGCAGCAGAACAGCACAGGAGAGTGCCCGGGGGAAAATCTGCCAGGGAAGGGCTCAGAGTCAGCTGGGGATTAAGGAATGTTTTGGGCTCTGCCTTCAACCCCTAGTCAGAAGCTCCATTGTACCTGTACCTGAAGATGCAACGTGTGATGGAGGAACCTCAGCTGCCTCCTCTCCCAAAGAACATCCTCCCAGACAAGCCATCTCCCCTTGGAGCAAAGCCCTTGGGAAACTGCTCCAGCTTCAGCCCAGCAGTGCTGGCCATGGCACACATAGAGCTCTCTCTCATGCCAGCACGTGGGTTCTTGGCACAGAGCTATGCCAGGGACCTGTGTCAGTCTATGGGGCTCATCCCTGAGCTCTCTGCCCCAGTATGGTTCCACTAGATGCCCAAGTCGTGTCATTTCAAGGCCAGAGAACCTCAAGTGCCAAAACTCAGGGGGAGCAGAGAGGGAGGTGTCAGGCTCCTTGGAGAGGTACCAGCAACATCCACACCTCAGCCCAAACAAGAGGTATGGATACTCCCACACCTCTGCTGCATGGATGGAACTAATACAGCATTTTTCCAGCTTCCCCACAGCTCATGCTCTTCCCAGATTCAGGAGCCTTCACTACAAGCCAGACAGAAGCAGGACAAGCATCTGCTCTCACCTGCAGATCCCAGCTGCTGCTGAGCCTCCTGGTTCCAGACCTTCCCAACAGTCCCACACTGGCCCCTGCACAGCGGGGAGCCCCAAGTGCTGACACCCGAGCTGGCAGAGGGGCACAGGGGGGGGGTGGATGGACCCTCCAAGGCAGGGAAGAATCCCACAGCTTTGAAGAAAAGCCAGCACAAGCTCAAGTGAACAGGATTGGGGATATTTGAGCAGCCCAGCAGTGGCAGAGTGAGAATGGGGAGCTCAAAATTTGTGCCAGGAAAGGAGCCCGACAGCTCAACACGTCTCTGCATTGCTGAGCGATGGCACAGCCCTGGGGCCCCATCCTGGCATTTCTATCATTTCACATTTTCAGGAAAAGTCCCCCCCAAACACAACTCCCTCCCAAACAACCCTCGTGCTGCAGGTGTCAGGTCTGGGCAGGCAGAAAGCAGCTCAGCTCCTTCCAACCACGCAACCCCTGCACTGCAGCCAAAGCAGGAGCGAGGGGGAAGGGGCCACAGCTCTGCCTGCAGCCCGTGCCTGCTGCTCCCCACCTCAGCTCAGGGCTCACTGCCTTCCCCAGCACCTCTGCACTTGCTCTTCTGCTCCAAGAAGCCAGAAGGAGGAATTTCCCTCACTGATTTCCAAGCCCAGGCACACTCCATCTGTCCTCTTTGGTGAGAACCTGGGGGGTTTGTTTGTAAAATCTGCACGTGCTCTGTGCTCCCTACTGAATCCTGAGCTGGACCTGGCTCCAAAGGAGCGAGGAAACCTTTTCCCACCCTCTTGCAGCTCAATGAGTGACGGAGGCTTAACATGAGGAAAAATTCAACACAGCACCGTTCCGGGAACACACGGACACAACCATCACCTCGGAGCACAGGCACATGCAGAGAGGAGCAAATCCAGGTATATCCAGCAGAAATCCCACCTGGCTCCTCGGCGTCCCTCACCACCACATACCTTCCAGCAGAGCTGTGCTGAGCTCCCTCTGGGAGCTGGGAAGGGCAGGGAAGAGCCTCCTTGTGCTGCTGGGTTTGCTCCCTGCAAACCACTGAGCGATCTTGCCCCAGAGGTGATTGAGCAGAGAGCCGAGGGTATAATCCCCAGGGACATCAAAGGAGAGCACTGTTTCCATGAGGACACCCTGACCAAAGTCTAAGGGTTACTCTCCAGAAATCTCCTCTGCCAGGAAGGCAAGGCTGTGCAATTTTACCATGAAAATGGGAATAACTTCCCTGAAGTGGTTTATTTAACAATTGGGACCCAGTTTCAGGAGAAAGCACACCACTTCCAGCATTCTAAGACAGCCAAGCCTGGGCTCAGTGCTCAGCCTGGAAGGAAGTGCAGAGTAGTCCAGGAAACAGCCAGGGCAGGAGGTCAGCAGGTGCTGTAGGTGCTTCCCCCCACCATGGGAGGCAGGGAAGCAGCAGTGACAGAGGGATGCAGGGAGACTAAGGCAACAAATCCTGCTCCTGACTTCTCCCCTTCAAGATGGAGAACAAGTTCAGCAGTTGATTTAGGGTTATTCCTTCTGCCTTTGCCCCCATCCCACAGCAACAAGCTACAGTCAGGTGGCAAATCCCTTCCTAGAGGAGAGCTGACAGTGAAGGAGCAGCCTTGGGAAGCACGGGTGCAGAAGAGGCACAGCTAATCTCATCCTCTCTCTAATCCTCCAGCAAATACGAGGAGATAAGGGGAATCACCATTGTTGATAGAGCAGCTCCTGCTGGCACTCCTGCCAGTCCCAGCCGGCAGGGCAGCAAGGGGCAATTCCTGCCGCCAGCCTGGGCACCCCATCGGGGTCATCAGGTCCTTCCAGCCAGACTGACTCTGTCCCTGACTCCCTCCTACCCAGTGGGACCCTGTCACCACCCAGAGACACAAGGCAGGGCAGACTTCTTTCTCTCCCTCAGGACCAGCCACATCCAAGCCCCATCCCAGCGAGGTCTAAGGCTCATCCCAGACACAGCAGCCTGATCCCAGCTGGACCAGCTTCCCCAGCCAGACCAGAGCCCCTTCTCATGGACTCCCAGCTCTGTCCCACCGCCACCCTTCTAAGGATCCGCGTCCCACTTGGACCCAACCCAGCCCCATTCCAACTGCTCCAAGCCCTTTCCCAAGTGGTCCGGCCCCATCCCGACCCGTCCGAGCCCCTTCCCGGCCGGACCGGCCCCTCTCCCAGTGGCTCCAGGCCTCGTTTCAGGAGAACCAGTCACCTCCCGACAGGTCCCAAGCCCCACCGCGGGTGCTGCAAGTCCCAGCCCGGCCGAGCCGACCCCATCCCGGCAGTGCGGCGGGCTCCGGTCTCTCGGTGCGCTTCGGGGAGGGGTGTCCCGGGGAAGAGGAAGGGGATCCCGGGGAGAAGGGGTCGTCCCGGCGCACTCACCATGGAGCCCCGCGGGTGCGGCCCCTGCGGCGGCCCCGGGGAGCCCGGTCCGGCCCCGTCCCGCTGCGCCGGGGCCCGCGGTTTGAACTTGGCTCCACGGTGGGAGGGGACGGGCCCGGCGGCCGCCGGGGGGACGGGACACGGCACCGCCGCCGGCCCAGCCCCGGCCCCCGCGGGGGAGGCCACCCGGCCCCCCCGGAGCGCAGAGGGTGGGACAAGGTCCCCCTGGCCAGGAGGGGCCGGCAGGGCAGCAGCCCCTGCTCGCACCCACCCGGGGATCCCAACCCACGCGTGTCCCTCTCCTGGAGCTGCACGCTGTGCCGCAAACCCCCGCAGTTTCGATTTCTGTTGGCGTGGGGCGATTGCTTCACTCTGGATTCACAGACGGCAGTGGGAGAGCACTGACAACGGCCCCAACCCATGGCAAAAGTGACCGTCCAGGGTGAGAACCCCAAAATATCAACACGAGGAGCGTCCTCGTGCTTCCGACCAAAGCCCGCTCCTCCTTCCCCTCTGCATTTTGTACCTCACCCCCAGCCAGGCACGGAAATTGCCCTGACTCAATTTGTTATCAATTTTGGGAAAAACTGAACAGCAACAAGGCTCCGCTGAGAAGCTGAATGTGGGTGATTGAGTAAGAAATAGAACAAATGGTGAATAATTCAGCTCTGCTCAGCTTGGTGAGAATGTTCCTGCCCAGGAAGTGGGACCCACAGCACACTGCAACATTCCACTGGGACAGGACCCATATAACTTCTTTATTGAGCTCTATATATAGCTAAAATTCATGGGTGCCATAATCCATTTAAAAACCACCAAGACATCTACAAACACTAAATGACTCTAAGATTGATGATCCCTTTAAGTAAGAAAAAATAATCCCCAAGCTAAGGAATGTAGCCAAAGGAAAGGGAAGCTGCAGGTAGCAGGAGCAGGTGACCAAAGGAGCCTGATGCTGTGAGAAGGTGGCACAGTGTCCAGCACAGGGCCCATTCCCTGGGGCTTCACATCCCAAAAATTCCTTGCAAGATGTGGTGCTGCCACCTAAGCAAAGGGCAGGGGTAGCTGAAGATCCCATCAGTGGGTTGTACCCATGTTATCTGGCTCAAGGGAAATGCTCCCAACACAATCTCTCCAGCAGGAAAAGCCACAACACTGCAATTCCCATTTCCCTTGCCCATCCAAATTCTGCAGCCACCAACACCACAGCACTGCTGGGGAGAGGGATTTATGCACCACAGGCACCCGGCTTTCCCCAGCACATCACTACACCAGGAATCAGAATGCCACATTCCCTGCCCAGAAAAGTAGGATACAGCTCCCATGTGAGCACAAGAGGCTGAAGGACAGCACACATTGAAAACTACTTTTAAACTTGTTTTTATCCTGCAGTTTCTGCCTCAGTCTGGAATCCTTGTCCAGACGGATTTCCTTGGCATGTCTACCCTCTCCTTCCCAAACTCTTCCACTCTCTCTGAGCCCACTCACCTGAAGGATGCCAGCAATGGCACAAAATCCCTAAGCAAGAGCCTCTCAACTCCCAATGCTTCTCACTCACCTTTGGGAAACTACAATTCCACAGAACATCTGTGATCTACACCCTTTCATCAGCTATTCCAGAGAATGCACAGGAGTTTCCATTATGAACCCAAAGAAAAAAGGGCTTTTGCTTCCAGCCCAACCGTTTCTGCTCCAGCGTTAAAAGATCCGTTTTGGGCTTCTCATCCATTTTGGCAAGAGGCCTTAGCCCAGCTTGGTGCAGCCACCACTGGCAGGCACCTTCCCAGAGTGGTGGGAGCCTGATAAGTCCAAAGGTTACTGCTATCAGACCCTCTCTTCCCAGTCAGAATCAAAGGGCAAGACCACACTTGAAGACAACAGAAGGAAACAAAAAAAAAAAAAGAAGCTCTATTTTATACATATTCTCCAACAAGTAATAAGGGAGTTTCTCCTCCAACTAAATACATGTGATAATGCACATCCACAGACCTGGACACAGCTGCTATAGCCTCAGGTGTAAGACAGTACAGCTTCTCATTCTATGATCACAAGAAAGTCAGGAGGTTGGGGTAAAAATAGTACACATCACAAGTGCCGAAAATTGAAGACAGTGTACAAAGGGTTCCAAACACAAAGCTTTCCCTCTCTTGAGTTTGCTTTTTTCTATCTGCACTTGGAGATAGAAACCAAACCTCCCAGCCACAGGCAGTCACAGCTGTGTAACAGCACAGTCTCCAAAAAACTCGAAATAAATGTTCTTCCTTCAAAAGGGCTTTCAGGGATTGCTGAGTTTTGCCTTGTTACTTTAAACCACCACTGTGCTTAATGAACTCAGACACCTAAAAGAATAAGCTTTACTATATACATTTAAAAATTGAGGAAAAGTTCTCTAAAAATATGCTTTTGAATTTGACAAAATGCTCCAGCTGCTCAGGTTGGAGGAACACCTCCAAGCTGTGCAGCAGCTTGTTAGCAGAGACCAAACTAAAGCACCTAAAGAAGAGGAGCCAGCCCAGACCTTTCCCTGTGCTGCTGGGCTGCTCCCAAAACTCCACCCATCTCCTTCAAGGACACCAGTGCATTCCAACAGCAACAACACAGATCTGCTAACAAGGAACCAACATCAGATGGGCCAAACACTAAAGGGGACAGAGAACACATGCCAGGGCCAAGAACAGAGGGACTGCAACATGTCAGGATCCATACAAGCGTTAACTAAAGCTTGTGTTTGCAGGGGGGAATCAGGAATCAACACGGAAATGCCAATACAGCCTCACAAGACTGCTCCTGTCTCCTATGTGACACCAGCTACAATGTCCCCATGTGCTGCAGAAGCTGATGGCCATGCTGGGGGAAAGAAGGAAGCAGCTTTTCCTTTTGGGAGAAAGCTCTTTCCTATCATCATCCATGTCCCGTCCTTTGAAATCATCCTTTGAAATCTGTGCCACTGAAAGGGCAAATGCACCACGAGCAGTTTAAGTCCTACAGGGATCTCTAAGGCAGCTGAGGCCAGCACACTCTAGAAGGTATTTTTCAGCTTGGCTGCCACAAGCACGAGAATCTCTCCAATCTTTTTCTGCCAGTTCTCTATGTCCTTGGAGACATCACACCAGAGCTCTCCGTGGCGGGGTTCGGCATTCTCACAGCGCTTCCTCACCTCTTCTTGTTGTTCCTACAGGGAAGAGAAGTGACAGTTTGTCCTGGTTTGTTCCAGAACACAGCCAAAAACTGAACCCTCCTGATTCAAACACTCTTCAAAAAATTATGGTGGGGTTTGGGGTCTGTTATTTTCAAAGGAAGTCCAAGTAAAAATTCAGAAGCAGCAAGTCTCCTGCCTGGCTGAACAAACTGGCTGAGCTGCAGGTAAGCAAGTTTTGACTATTGCAGAAAAACTGCAGCAGGAACTTCCTGTGCATTACCACCTGCAGGAGCTGTGTCAAGTGAAAGGTCTCTCTGAAGTCAGAAGATAAACACCCCCATCATTTCAGTGGTATCAGCAGTAAAAAACTGCTGTAAGAGATTAGAGCCTGCTGTTCCTCTGGCTGTGTTCACGTGCAGCCTGTACTCCACACTTGGGAAGAAACAGCCCCACTTTACACAAACCCAGCACCACAATTCCAGCACAATCCCCTCTGAGCAAGCTTGAGTTTTACAGGAGGAAGATTGATTTCAGAGATTTTTGCATGAACCAGCAGGACTCTGGACAGCAAAGCGGCCTGAAACACAGCTCAGCTAATGACAGCACCTTTTAAGAGCCACCACACAGGCCTGTTCATGCTCATTTGTGACCAGGCGTGACAGCCAGCCTCCCCTGTGACCACACAGGCAGGAGCAGTGGCGGCGTGCTCAGCCCAGCGCTGCGGCAATCCCAGGACAGGGCAACCCCTGCCAGCCAGGGATTGCTGCTGCCTCCCCTGTTCCCAGGCACACACTCACCTCTGTGCCATGCTGGAGCTCAAATTTGTAAAAGAAGGCCCAGGCATCCCCCAGGTCAGAGTCTATCTTCACCGTGCGGTGGAACCACTCTCTGGCCTTGGTTATTTTACGCTCGCTCCAGAACAGCCTGTTGGGAAAAGCAGAGGGGAGCTGACAAACAGCCTCACTTTAGAGAAAGATGCCAACCCACAAGAGCTCCAACACTTAAAGGCTCTGCAGGTGTTCTAATTCTTTGCTCTCCCAGGAAGTAAGCAGCAGATTTTTAGGCAACTTGAAGACCATCCTGCCCCTGGAAAGGGAGTGAGAGGACAGAAAAGAACATCCAGCACTTCCTCTTCACTGCCCCACAGTGAGGCAGGATAACTTAGAGGGTAACTTAGCCCCAGCCACAGACAGATTCTGCTGAGAGGGGAAGCATTACTGAGCTCAACTTTTGCTGCCTCAATTGCTTTAATTTTGCTGTTCCAGATTTGGTGTGGAAGAGAAAGGATTACATGCCTACATCTATTCCCACTCCTTCAATTTCTTTATGTTTCAAGTCAATTTTAGCATCTAACAATTAAATAACTTCTAAAAGCTGGTAACTGGCTGCTGTATGGTCACATGCTCACACCTACAAATCTTGCTGGAGTGGGGAGCAGAGCTGCCTTGTCAGCCCCTTTTTCCAAGGAAAAACAAGCATGGAAACTCCTGCACTCAAACCCCAGCCTGGCACAGCCCCACTGCTGCCATTTCATCCAGGCACTGGCCAACACTGAAATTTCTCCCCAGTAATGAACCAGCTGAGTCAAGAGTCTCTTGGTTTCACTCCTTTGCATTAAAGGGTTCATTTGAGCTAAAAGGTCTTTATCAAAGCCACCCCTCATAAAGAGCTTAGCCTGTCATAAAATTATACAGCTTATGTGATTGGTTTTAAGCCCTATAATACCCTTGATTGTTCTATGTTAAATAAACTGTGATTTACAAGAGCACAAACAATGATAGCAGAGGTTTAACACCTGCAAGCAGTGGCCATTTTCAGCAACATATTTAACAAAAGTTTGTCACAGATGTGTGACACTCTGTACCTACAGAGGCAAGTCCTGATGGGTGGTGGAAGCTGTTTATGTTGGGATTAGCTGTTAAGCAGCCTGAGGCTGCACCAGAAGGGGCCTGGGAGCAGTTGTCATAAAGCGAAAGTTAACATTTTTCTCACTTGCTGCTAAAGCTGAACAAGTCAGCTGTCAGGATCTGGCAGAACCCAGTGTTGCAGTCACTGGAGTGTATCCTACAGTTTTCTTTGGCTTATAAAGGAGAGTTGTGAAAGAATTGGGCAACTTTGAACAAAATGTCTCCTGTATTAACCTCTTCTGCTAGTCACAAAGGGAGAAAAGTAAGTTTGTTTCCAACACAGCTGCTGTAAGGCTGTTCACACATCAGAGCAGGATGTGGCACAAGTCAATTCTAACAGCAGGTTTTCAGCACTGGAATCCTCACAACTCAACAATTCCTAGTAGATTATCTTCCCATTTCAGAGAAGCAAACTACAGAATGGCTGGTGGTTTGCATTCTGGGAAAGGGCACACCTGAAGAACACTGACATAGGAAACATTCAGGAGCAGAATATCTAGCTCAGAATTTAAAAAGACACCTGACAGAATCTAGGATAGAGAGAAAAGATAAAAACTACTTTTTTTTTTTTTTTAATCAGCCACATAAAGCTTGAAAAATAACCAACAAAAAATGTTCCTGTATTCACAGATACTTAAAACTTAATAAAGCCTAGTTCACCTGACAGCACAGTGAAATCCTCTTCAAGGGACAGAAAGAAAGCAGCTTGCAGGGTGCCAATACCCAGCCCTGGCAAAGGGCTTTGTGTGAGTGTATTGTTGCCTGTGCCAGTCCCAGACCCACCAGAACAGCTCGAGGGCAGGCTGACATTCCCCACTTGGAATCAAGGGAGAGATTTGCAGTTACTAGGAGACAGCAGGAGAGCTGCTCCTTGCTTTGGGACTTCTTAGAGCTGCTGCAGCCAGAATCACACAGCTGTGCTGGAGTGCAGTGTTCCATCCTGGAAGCAGCCACACACAGACACAGATACTTTCACTGCATCAAGCACAGGAACTCACTTGGCCACAGCCAGCAGGACATGTGGGTCATGTTCACACTTCTTGAGAGCATCCACACTCTTGGTCTTTCGTTGTGGTCGCGCTTCAAGGAAAATTGCTTCTGACCACAGGATTCCTTAATCAAACCAAGTAGGAAGATTGGTTAGTGTTATTTTGAGGTTAACCCTCCCCACCCTGACATCAGGCCAGTGCTCTGTAACACAAGCAGCAGAACGCTCCCCACCCTGGTGGTTATTCACCCCCAACCTCTTCCCAGATCACTCTTTCCACATGGATACTTCATTCAGTACTCTGAATTTTTAGCTACTGTGTGCACCATGCTGGAGCTTCAGCTCTGAGGGTGTCTGTACCACAATTCCTGCAGCTCCAGCACTGTCTAACCAAGAGCTCAGGCTTTTCAGATGAGACATTGCAAACTCTGGGACAAAGAGAGCAAATCAGCATTTCCAACATCTGTCTGTTTGAACAGGCAACTGCAGTGGCAAAAGTCTCAAAAAGTGCAAAGTACAGTCTGAGAGCAGTTTCAAGGGTGCTGGAGAGCACCACAGTCTCATTGATGCAGGCTCCACACACACTGATGAAGGACAGAGTAGATCCAGGAAAGCTGGGTTTAATCCCTAGCTCCTCTCACTGCCAAAAGCAAGGAAGGAAATACGCTCAGGGGAGCATGAAATCTGCAGTTTCTCATGTCAGCCAGGCACACCTGATCACTTCAAAGCAAAGCCTGAGAGCTGGTGTCTGCCAGGACTCCATCAAAGAGCTCTCACTTCCCATAAACAGCACCACGGGAACACACACGAGCTTTGATAACTGCAGTGACAGCCAGGAGAGAAACTCTCTTCTTCTTGCTCTTTATAAATAGGATCACAAACACCATAATAATTCTGTTTTATTCTTTGTGCAGCCTGCCACCCATCAGGAATCAATTCAGCAATGAAGGGACCCAAAGCACTGGTTTACATGACCGCAGGTGGCCAACGAGCCAAGTCCTGCGGGCTTTGATTATGGTTTGCTGAGGTCTAAGATAAAGTTGGAAGCAATTGTTTAAACAAAAACTGAGATGCTGCTGCCCATTTCCATAGCAACAGGCAGATCTGTAAGTCAGCCTGTGGTGGCAAACACTCATTAGGTCATCCACAAAATCAAAGCAGGATTTTGGGTGGTGCTGCTTTGGTGACCCACTCACATGCAGAGTACCTTGTAATGAGTTTATCACGTCATAAAAGTCACTTATTTCCCAATTATTTTACTGAGACTTAAGCAGCCACCAATTAAACACCTTTCAAAACCTAGCCTGAAGGCAAGCCAAGCCTTGCCCTGCAGTTACAATTTGTAGTTATGTGACATCTTCTCCCCAAAGATGTTAACGTGTTTAAATAATTAAGTCTTCCTGCAATTCTGCCCCAAAATAGGGATGTGTTAGGTACTTTATCCTCCCATCTCAAGAGGTAAATGTTTCCACTGCTGGTTAGAACTACCTGACTTACATCATATGACCTCTTAGCCTTTTCTTACACGAGTTAAAATAATCAAAAACCAGGACTGAACACTTATGGTTCATGATCCCCTAACCATGACTGTGGTGGAAATTTGCTGCCAGCCAAGTTATTAAACTCACAGTGGTGCAACCAGTGCAGGCAAATCAGCAACTGAGAATCTCCTAAGACCACCTGTACTCCAGAGGGACAGGGAAAGTACCATTCTTTCTCCACTAAACTTCCTAACTACAAACACAGAAGTGTCTTTCTTTCATTTTAAACCTTGGCAGACTTCTATCAGCTTCCGAGAAAAGCCCACCCATATTCAAGATGTTTTTGCAGGAAGCCTGGGGACAAACTGTGCACCATGGACCAATAATATACTGGGTACTACAGAAAAATGGAACACCACCAACTCCTCAGGTGTGAGAGAACACAAAGTGACTGGGATTGCTCTTGAAGACCCTCAACATTTCCTCTGCAGAAGGATGAGTGACACGTCTACAAAACACCATATTCTGAGACCTGGCCAGAAAAGACATCTTGGGAAAAAACGTGTTTCTATCAACTGGGCAAAACAATTGTGTTTAAGAGAGAACTGAGATCCAGCTCACCTGAATTGGGGCACTCTTGCAGTGCCTTGGCCATCAATGTGTTTGCAATGTTCTTCAGCCCAGCTCGGTACTCCAGGCGCACAGACTCCAACCTGGTGAGCAAGAGACTTTGATGAGATTTATGACAACATTCACTGGGCTGAAACAGAGTCACATGAGGGTCACTGGAAACTGCAAACATCTGCCCAATATGCTGAATATGTGTAGGTGACTGACATCTTCCCATTCCCCTCCATCTAAAAATAAATGTGACTTTTATTCCCTAATGGCCCAGATAAAAAAAAAAAAAATCTGAAAACAGGACTGTAACAGAAAGGAGAAAGCCCCATGCACTCTGCATGCTCTGTGCACTAGAGCTATCAGTAAAGAGATAACTAGTTCCCAGATCCTTAGAGTAGCTAGCCAGTATCACCAAAGCATTTCTGCTATTCAGGGAAGTTATTAGTCAGAAGAAACTCCAGGATGGGCGTGGTCCCAAGTCCCAGGCTCAAACGGCTGAGATGATGTGAAATAGTTGGCCTGTAGAACAGATTGAATTTGTAGCCCAAATTCAGTTCAACTCCACACAGCTCACCAGAGATCTGGGTTCTTTGGATTCTTCAGGCGAGACTTTTCCAAGATAGCTCTTGCTCTAGTCAGCTGCCCAACCTTCTCCTCCAGCCTGGACAGCAAAAGCCACAAGGGTATGGAATGGGGGCACTTCTTCAACTGTTTTTTTTAAAAAAAGTATGCTCATCAGTAAATTTGAAAAAAAAAAAAATCTTGTAACTCCTATAGAAAAGAACTCCTGGAGAGTTTAGAAGAAGAGAGAACAAGCTGATTATGTCTCTCAAATTTCTCCAGTTAGTCTTACACCACAGAAGTGAATTTTTTCTTGCATCCAAAATAGTCAGGTGCATCAGGTACGACTGAGCTATCCCAGCAGTAAGAGAAAGAACACACCTCCCTTAACACAGCTACAATTTGTGCTCCTTCTGCAGATGGAGGGCTCTCATACATCCCCAAACCACAGCAGAGTGTGCAGGGAGTCATTAGGGTACAGACACTGGCAGAAACCTGTGTCCAAATTACTTTGATAGCTGTCGACTTTGAGCATTCATACCCAAGGACACCAATTACCATTTAAAAGAGAGAGTGCTCTGTAGGCCACCTCCTTGCACAGTGTGTATCTAAGAGCTGCTGAGATTTTCTTTTCAGAGTTCTGGTTTTAATCTTTACAGGTCTTAGAGAATTACTTTGCAAAGCCTTTTTTCCTGCCTGTGAGGAGTCAGGCATAGAGAACTCTCTCAAGCAAGAAAGTCAATCTTGCATATGGGTAATAGGTAAGAGAAATTCTTGCTTATTTTATTTTTCTTTTACTGGTTTAACCAATTACAGATATCATGTCTTGGGCTCTCCATTTTGATTCAAAACCAGATATCTCTCCATGCCAGCAGCACAAAGCAAACTTGCAATAACATCCATCTTACCCCTTGATTGTAAGCCTCCCGTGCTTTCTCTACCAGCTCTTTTTGTTCTTCAATTTGTCCTTTCATCATCCACAGTTTGGGGAAGTCCTCATAGTGCTTCAGGGCTTCCTCACAGAGCTCCTGGGCTGCAGCAATGTTCCCAAGCACCCATTCCAACTTCACAGATTTCATGAAGACCTGGGAACAAAGCAGAGCTGTTTACCACCAGCAGCCACTGGAAAACCATTAATCTGCCATAGGAGCAGGTTCCCACTTTCATGCATCCATTAGAATGTTATTGCTTAGCTACAGTTTGAAGTAAAATAAAAAATTAAAATATCAGAGTTAAATAATAGCAGGAACAAGTAACAATGAGAAAGGTAAATGCAAATACTAAAAGAGTTAGAATTGTGTCATCAACCTGTATCTCACCTATTTACATAATTAGTAACAGAGCTGGCATTTGCATTATTAGAGAATCATAGAAAGGTTTGGGTTGGAAAAGTGGTATTTGTATAAAGAGCACAGCTTTAACAGCACAATTAACAAACCTGAGCCTCTCCTTCACCACACAATCTGATCTCCTCAGATCCAAGCTACCAAGACCATCTTTTCTTACTTATGGCTTCAGGCTCTGTTGTTCTGCTCATTATAAACATGTACTTTTCTGCCCCCAACATCCTTCCTTCTGGCTATGCAGGGAAGTCACAGCTATTAGAAATATTTTATAGACCAAAGGCTCTCTTACTGCTCTTTGATCCCCATGCTCCCCATTCCCAACCTCCCCCCACTGTGACCTCAAAAGAGAGGCATCAAGTCTGAGAGCAGAGCTTCAGCCCCAGCTGCAGAAGCTCCCTGGCTCAGGGAGGAAGAGGACAGTTAAAAAGATGTAGAATGTAACAACAACTGAGGGGGAGGAAGAGAGGACAGAGATCAAACTAGCTCTTAGTTTACTTGGACAAGTTAAAATGCTTTTGTATGAAGAGCTGAAAAAGCGACAGTTTATCATACCAGAGGTAATTGGAGATAAACACAGGAGTGCAGTTTAAAGTGTAGCTTTAAGCACCAAACCACCCCAGAGCTGTCTTTAGTAGAAGCAGAAGTGAGTCTTCTGTGAAAGTATTTTCTCTTTTTTTCCAAGACGTGCTTTTATGCAAAACAAACATTACACAAACAGCTGTAAACTGGGAATTTCCTGACTTTTGCCATTTATGTAAAAAACCAATTGAAACCCTTCACTTGATCCTAGCCTTTTTTTCCCCATCATGCCACGACTTTGTGTCGCAACTGGCTGGGGAACGCTCGGCAGAGCGGCCGCGCGCCCCGGAAGGCAATGGCAGGGAGCCATGAGGTCAGTCCCTACGGCCACAGAACTGAAGGAACTCCTCCTTCCGTCCCAAATCCCCCGTGGCCAAGAGGCCTGAGCCTCTCCACACATCCTTACCCTTGCAGTGGGGGCACTGCTGCGAGCCTTTGCCAGCAGCCTCCTCGCTCTTTCGTACTCATTGTTCTCCGACTCGAGCTTCACGGCAGCCAGCCAGATCTCCTCGCTGTTGGGGTTGGCCTGCAAGAACACAAAGTGACAGACAAATGCATACAGTGAATCAACAGCAGATTTAATCCTCTGTTTGATCCAGATTAAAATTGAAATCAGAGCTCTGTCAATCCACAGCAGGATTTTTTTTTCAGTGCAAGCTCCTCCCAGTCTTCTTTGACCTTTGAAGTTTATAGAAATCCTCCAAAACAGATGGGCAACACAAAGATATTTGCCAGTTTAGAAGTTGGATGCTTCTCAATTGTTGAAAAGCAGTAATGCTTGATCCTCTGAACTTCCAGTTTAAATACTGAAAACATCACAGGGTCTGCCACAATGAGACCCTCATTTTATTACCCTCAAGCAAAAAAGCTGCAGCTTGAATTCCCCACTGAGGTCTGTGAAAACTCTTCCAATAAAAGTCATTTCAGTGGCAACCATGTCAAGAACTTTTCAGCCTAGCAACAAAGAACACCGAGAACAGATTAAGGAAGTATCTGTTACCTTCCATTTCAGGACCTGTCCTTTTTTTCCCCACTTAAGCTTAAAAGCTAATTCCCAGTGTTAGAAGCACTCTTTCTATTTTTGCTAGGCAATTCCCTTCATTAGCAAGTTTGGTCCAAGACATAAGTGATGCAGTGACCTCATTAGGGTAGACCACAACCCTTTCCCTGAGGTGACCCAAGACAACAGGATTTTGATCTATGACTGAGGTTGGTGGGAGCCATGCTAATAAAACTGATGGTTTGCAAACTCACAGAATCACAGGCTGGTTTGGGTTGGAAGGGACATTAAAGATCATCTCATCCCAATCCCATGGATAGGGATGTCATGCACCAGGCCAGGTTGCTCAGAGCCCCATCCAACCTGGTTTTCAACACTTCCAGGATGGGGCAGCCACAGCCTCTCTGGACAACCTGTTCCAGGTCTGAACCTGGTGTAGAACTACTAAAGGGGCAGTGCCACAGCTTTGCTTCCAGCTTGCTGCTATTTTACAGAACATTTTGTCACACAAAGCAATCAAAGAAGAGCGGAAGTCTCCATCACTTCGAAAGGCAGCAGGAACCAGGTGTTGACAGAAAAAGCCTGCTCTGTATTCTTTACCTGTCACATTTAACACCCTCTGACAAGTGTAACAGACCCACCTGGAAAGCAAGGGCCAAGATGCTTCTGGCTGCTGGCACATCTCCTGCCAGCCACTTGGATTTGGCTCCCATGAGCCACAGCACCTCTGCTTTGGGACAGTGAGCAACAGCTCTCTGCAAAAGAGCCTCCAAGGATTCTCTGAAGACAAGAAACAGCAAGTTACCATCCCTCAAGGTACTGCCAAAGGCGAGCTCTCTCACACCATTTCCCCTATCACTCAGTGTTATAAATATTGTTGCAAAGTCCAGTGTTGTAAACCTTGATAAATTGTTTCATAACAAGGAAAGGGTGGGGTCTTTTTCACAAGGGTACTGAAATCAGCACTCCACAAACGGCTCATTGTTCAGATACCTTTGATAGCCTCTGTGGAAAGAGCCCTCACACAAACAGCTCCTTTCTCTTGGAAAGAGTCATTCTGCTTAACAAACCTTAGTAGAAACTGAGACAGGAAGGTTTTCAGAATTATTAGACAAGGTTGGCTTGAGCTTATGTAATTTATTTTTTTCTCCTCTGGTAAATACACTTTTCAGGTAGAACATGGGGCTTAAAAGCCAGCCACCACTGGGAAAAATGGGAAAACATCTAAAGCAAAGATATACTTGTTCCCAATTTAAAAAAGGCTTGAATGAGGAAGAACTCAGCATCTGCAGTCACTTCCACAACATAGCTTTGTTGGCTTTAATAAGGATGATTCCACGTGGATAAGTGGCCTACTGCAGAGATTGTTTGCTTTAGCCTAAGCTGGGGCAGTAAGTTTCTGACATGTAAAGCTTTGTGAATAAATTTTAAAAAGAGCCTGAGCTGTAACAGTAAAACACCAATATTAATTCAGAATGTGATACACATTCACAGTGTTTAATCAGAAAATACCAGAAATGCTTGGACACATTCAGCTATGAAGTAGTTTATCTATGAAAACTAAATAAAACACATTTTAGGTGATTTGTATCCCCATATTTTTCCCAAGACGCCTTCTCAAAGACAATTGTTCCTACCTTGTCTCCTCACAGCTATTTTTACCATGTAATCCCTACTGCCATAAACCATTTTATGACTTCATAAAACTTAAGGATGTTCTGAGCACAACAATAACAAAGAAGGTCAGACCTGCAAAAAACGCCAGTGAGTTTCATCCAGCTGCA
Organism: Cettia cetti; assembly: GCA_013401135.1. Taxonomy (NCBI): domain Eukaryota; kingdom Metazoa; phylum Chordata; class Aves; order Passeriformes; family Sylviidae; genus Cettia; species Cettia cetti. Next base: position 32,000 of record VZUI01044166.1, read on the forward strand.
CTAACTCTGCACTTGCACCACAGCAGGGACCATGCTGTAATTTTCCTTCCTCCCCAGCCTGTCCCCTGTCACAGGGATTGTGCAGCCCCTGTACCTGGTCCCATGGTTCTTCTCAAAGTAGGCTGCTCGCAGCCACACGCTCTTCTTGCTCGGGAAGACTTGCAAGGCGTAGGCATAGATGGCTCGGGCACACTCCAGGGCATTATGAGCAACACACTGAGGGAAAACAGACCAGGAGTAAGTCAGCTTAGGGGAGCAGTGGAATTGAGAGCAAGCAGGAATTACACATGCACAATTCAACCCAGAACTCAGTAACACGGTGTAATCCATGAATTCAGGCATTAATAGAGAACAGAACACTTACAATCAGCTTTTTTAAAGGAAGCAGGGAAGGAATTTCCAAGTATCCCTCTACAGAGCACAAGTATCCCTGGTCTTTCAGTGGGACTGACACTCACAGGCCAGCTTGAAACATCAGTAAGGCATTGGAAAGGCTCTCATGTTAGCACTTCATTTTGTTATTTCACAGGCAAAACCCTAAGCACCACAGCATGTGCCCCCCACTGCTCTGAGCCCAATTCAAGGCCAGTGAAGTTGGACATTTCTCATGCTGAAATACGATTTAGCTCTTAGCACATGTTCAAACTATTCCCCTAAAGCAAAAAGAGCCTGGTAAAACTTTTACCCACTCCCTTGTCCAGTCTTATATTAACTCCTGAGCTACAATGGTTATGCCTTGAAACTCAACTCCCAGCTCCTTTACTCATAACTCAATCTCTGTTGATGTCTCACACTCACAAAAAAATCCACACCGAACTAGCAGACAAGCTATACCAATGTCAACTTTTTGTTTAGTAAAAATTCAAATCTGAATAAAGCTCTATAATAACCTCCCGAGGCAGAGACTGGCCAAAGGCAGGCAGGTGGTGTGGGAATCACATCCACTTCCACTGACAAAGCCATTTCCCAGGCATCAGTTCAATTTCCTCTAATTAAAAAACACAAACCCACAATAAAAGAAAACCAAAAAGCAGCATCACAGCTGGACATACACTGTCTGCATCTTCCATCCAGGTGTGTTTCCGATCTTCTTCCTCGATCCCGATCCCAATCACAGCTCTCATGATTGCCTGGCATGTGGCCACACTTCCAGCTTTATCACATTCCTCGGCATCCTAGAAACAAGAGAAAAGCCCTGCTCATTTTGAGAGCTCAGCACAAGAGGTTAAAGTCTGCAATGGCAACTCCTCCTGCACAAACAGAGACATTGTGGTCACTGCCACAGCACAAACATCTCACTGCTCAAACACACCCTGACACTGAGCAGGAGCCTGCACGCACCAGAAAGGTGCTAGAGATCTACACAGAATCATTCAAAAGTTGGTTAAGAAACAGATCACATCAATTCCATGCACTGAAAAGGTGACAGTGTGTGATCTTTCCAGATCCAGAAGTCTTTCCCTACAGCTCCACAACACTGGGCTGATCCAAGCAGGGACCTGGCCAATAAAAAATGCAAACATTTTACAAGGAAGAACTGTAGCATCAAAACTACTGACCTTCTTTCAGCTTTGAGATGATTAAGTCTGAGTAAGGGCTTAGCAATAACTAAATTTAAGAGTACCCTATCAAGCAGTGTGAAGTCAAAGGTGCAGAGACTCTCTCAGCAGAGCATGTATGGAAAAGCGGAGTTTCCTGACACACAAAGCTTTCAGAAAGCCAAGCATGTCTTGCTTAAACTTGTTGAAAAGCCCTCTGATCAGATAACAGAAATGGAGCAGTTCTAGTACTGAGAAGGAACTCGAGAACACAACGATGCAGAGGCTGTGCTCATGGATTTTTTTAAAGAGAAGTTGAAATTAACCTTTAATTGATTTACTGCTGTAAAGAAAAGCAGAATTCTTTTAATGTTAACAAGGATATCCATTTAATACTAAATACTTCATTCATTATCAATGCTCTTAAGCAGTATTAGACTTTGCTGCCTTGACCCACTGTAAATTATTTTAGTAGGAAACTGCTTTAAAGACTTCTGATCAAACAAAACACAGAACATATTCAGGAGGAATGAGCTTCAGTACAGAACTAGCAGAGTATTTCCTACATGCTGCAAACACAGTATTTGTATTGCTTTCTCATAATTCCATTTGACAAAGACTTGCGGGGCAAACAAATACCTGTCAAGCCAAAAGAGACACATGCAAAAAACAGGTAAATCCTTCACTGAAGGCTTTAAGCCTCTGTCCTACTTAAGGCAGCAGCTACTTCAACTTGAAGCTACTTATCTTCCATGACAGAACCAAACCAGACATTTCTCAGCAAAACACAAGTGACGTTACCCCAGGGTATCACTTATGGCCTTGACCACACTGAGCTTTTTAGTCTCATCTCTTGTCTCTTCACAGAGATCTCCACTGATAAGCCAGGTGCAAAATTACTCTGCCCCATAACACCCACCATCAGCAACCTTCAGAACAGAACCTGAAGAGCCCCCCTGGGCCTTCAAGATGGAGCTCATACCTGTATCCACTGCTCCCTGTTGATTTCCACACCGTTAGCCCTAAGAGATGTGATGGCTCTGTCAATGATTTTCTCCACCATCTGGGTGTTCCCATTGGCTTCCTCCAGTTTGGCAGCAGTGATCCAGATGTGACGATCCGTCGGGATATTCTCCCGGGCTTTGTTAAGGACTTTCCGAGCGTTCTCGTATGTCTCCAGCCTTGCCAGCGCCAGCCACAGCTGCACAGCAACAAAGGATGGATTTGGGATGAGAACAAGGAGATGACAAGGCTGCTGTATGGCAGAGTCAGCCCACAGAGATAAGCAGCTTCACGCTGCTTGCTACTGGTTGGCAACTGTCCTCAAGCACTGCAAGCAGGCTGTGGAATACCAAAGGAGAGCAGAAACAGGCTGCTGCTGCCCTTGAAGCTCAGTCCTGATCATCTCTGGGTATCATCCCTATCTGCTGGGCTGTTACACTCCTGTTTGCTGTTCACATCACCTCTCAAACAGCTGATTTGAACACTCTGGTTTGATGTTTCAGAAAGGAGTAACTTTCAGATTCACCAGGTTAAATGTTCACTTGTTTTCCCAACTGTCAAGGCACCACACACGGACACAAGCATGGCTCAGTGCCTACAGCAGGCACAGCTGTGCACTGCCATGACTAACCTAACAATTACACACCAAAATGAGGCATGTAATGACCACCAGACAACTCCAAAGAGAAAAAAACACATTCCAGTACTCATTACATCCTTCCCACTGTGGCATGAAGCATGTGGGAAAAAACCTCGTGTGGAGAAACATTGCTCATCCTGCCTTTTGCCTGCAAAGCTCTTCTGTCAGCCTGAAGTGGGGTGTAGGGGTTTTCTTAATTCACTTTATTTTTTTTAAAACTCACTTCAACACTGGTTGGACAGCATTCCACAGCCCTGCTCAGCATGATCCTGGCATCCTCAGGTTCCTCCAGCTCCACGGCTGCTTTCCACAAACGCACTGAGTTTGGAACATGCTCAAGGGCTAGAGAGGCAAAACAATTATGTCAATAATTATAAAGTAGTTTACCAATGAGATCTGTATTTTTTTAAACATGATATAATAAAGGATTTGTGCTATTCCAAGGAAATGTCCTGAAGGAGGGAAGGGAGGGAATTTACTTATTTGGGCTCTTGCTTCAACAATGAGAATTTAAAATCAGAAAATAAAACACTTAATCATTTTAATTGGAAACAGGTTTTAGAGAGCCAAGGGCTTTTTTGGGGTATAAGCTGTAATTGCATCCTCCTAAGTAAAACACCTGGCTGAACAAAGCCTCCAGTCTCAGCAAATGAGCAGATGAAGGTCTTCAAAACTGAGCAGCTTAAATCAGGCCAGATCTGCCTTTACAGAAAAGGAGCATCTTCAACACTAGCTAATAACACAGCCTTGTTTCTTACATGTTGAAACTGCCCCCTGACAATGCAGTTTTCCTGTAAGCCTCTCCTGACAGCTCAATGGACCCCAGCTTAACCTCCCAAAAAAGCTGTTGTCCTGCCATGCAAATATAAAACAGAGATGTATAAAAACTTAAAGGTCTTGCTGACACTAAGCCATGAGTACCAAGTGTGTTTCCAGCAATCCAATATGGACTCCATCTAATTAGGATTCTCTTCCTTGATTTTGTCCAAGAGCTAGCTGCTGCTGGTAGAACTGCATTCTCTGCAGCCTGTCCTACATGTGCTGTCTGAAACATTAAATTCTGAACAACAACTTTCCTCAGCCCATCTCATTAAGAGAGATTGAGAAACCAAAGGGGTTTTTAGCTTTTTGTCACTCCAATTTGCACCCCAGACTGCTGGAATCAGCTGCATTGCAGCATTACTTCCACTGCTTCCATGGTGACTGTACACAAATGTACCATAGTAACAGAGAACTGAGCACATCTTTCTTTAATAAAGCAAGCACAATCACAGGAACACAAAAATGAGTGGGAAAAGGCATCTAACCCCACTTTGGAATTAGCTGGGCTTCCAGACAAGGCTGTTCCTTGAGGCACTGCTGCAGAGGCAGAGGCACAGTGCTGAGCCTCAACTCAGAGCACATCCCACCCTGACACAAACACAGATTTACAACAGACATTAACCATTTGTCTCCACGTCTGCAGCTACAGGAGATTTTCCTGAAGAATTTAAGTGAATAATGTCAGCCTCCAAGAGCTGAAAGCATCACTCTGCAGGATAGAACATGTTTTATAAACACAGAATTTGATTTTTAGACCTCAAGCTGTATTTCAGCCACTCAGCTTGCTGGGTCTCCAGTGAGACTGAGACTCTAAAAACTGCAGAGGTTCTGCTGGGTGGTAGGAATGCATACAGCAAGCAGAGAGGAGAAACACCTTATGAAAGGTCACACCTCAATAACATTACCTGGCACTCAGGCTTTTTGATTTTGGGAGAAATAAGAGGTTATGCTGACACTTAAGGCTCCAAGCTCCATATTACTGATGCTCCCTAGGCAGCAGAGGAGCACTGTGAAGCTGTTAACAGGCAGAAACTGGGAAGAGAATGATAAATCCCGTTCCATTCCACTAACAGCTTTGTATCAAGAGATTAAGTAGGTGGTTCCAAAAACCGAATGTTTTTCTCTTCATAAATAGAGTGTTTGAAGCAAAGCTCAGTACTTAGTGGGCAAGTCACTGCTCTCACACAAGGCCCTCCCCTATCCAAGCTATTTCTGCTCCATTAAAAGTGTTTTTCTGTTCAATATCTGTGACTGTTCCTGAGAAGGACACATGGTGCCACAGGAGCAGCACTTCACACCATGTTGCACAGCAGAGCCAATGGAAATTTAAAAAGCTACTGAATAGTTAATATCTGAACTCTTTAGAACTTCAAATGCAGCAACTCTAAAGTGCCTTTCATCCAGATGTAGTAAGAGGTCATTTCACTAGAGATCTGCAATTTTACATGCAAGAGGTAAGAGCTGAGAGACAATTAATTCCTTTGAACCTAAACCATTCAATACTGCAGACTGCTTCACAACGATTCAGTAAATGTATTTAATCCAGACCCTTTTCCCTGTGTATATTTAAGTCAGGAGATATAACTAATACAATTCAGTAGTCATGAAGGAGGTAATCTCCTTCTGCTCAGCTACTTAAAGTAATCAAAGAATTCATATTTTGAACTTCTGAAGAAGACCTGGGTTCAGAACGACACAACAAACCACTGTTGAAGAGATAATTGTTTGGAAAAGACAGTAATTCCATGGAAGAGGAAAACCTCCAAGTGCAATGCAATCCAAGAAGATGTCAGGTTTCAGGTAAGCACCACAGAGAAAGGCTGTTTGTCAAGGACAAAACTTGCTACACTACAGCAAATCCTGCAGCTCAACAGACTCAATGACATGAGAACCCCAAGACCTCCAAAGCTCCTTCAGCAGCAGCCACTGTGATGTCTAACAGGCTACAAAAGGAAGTAGGAACAATCAATTCCGGTATCTTTTCCAAAAAGTACCACAAGGTGACATCTAGAGCACCTTTTGATCCTTAGAACATCATTTTTTAATTGCTTTCATCTACTTATCTAATTGTGATCAAGCTGGAATTGGCTGAGGTAAGTGAAATACCATTTTGGAATTGTTTGACACCAGCAGCTTTCTGCTGAAAGATGTTTTACAAACCCTTCAACACCTTCGTTCTTTGGCTCAACAGCAGCAAGTTCCACCATTAGTACACAAACAGACAACTGTAATTTCAGCAAGGAAGCAAAAAAAGCACCCAAACTTACGGCCACATCTTGAACAATTCACAACACACTACAAAGAGTGCAATGCCTCATTCCCTGAGCCCCCAGGAGCTCTCACCTTTCCTCAGGACACGCTTCTTGGCACGGATGTCTGTCTCCAGCTCTGCTGCTCTGATGTAGATCCGCACAGACTGCGGCAGGTGCCGCACTGCCTGCGCCACAACAGCCTTGGCTGTATCGCCAGGCTGAAGGCGAGCAGCCTCCAACCACACATCTTCACTCTGGCAGGAAACACAACCCACCTTTACATCACAACCAGGATAGAAAGCCACAGCTCCTGGCTAAGCAGGTGTTCTGTAAACAGTAGACAGTGAAGCTGTACCAGGCAGAGCCTCAATCACACTTAACAGAGATTCTGCCAATCACGAACCACAACTTTTTCCTACCATCCCACAAGATGGGCAGGGAAGCAAAGCAATTCTGACCTTAGGGCACATCTCTGTTCCTTTCATGATGAGGTTTCGAGCCACCTGGAGTTTGCCAGTGACCTCCTCCAGTCGGGCTGATGCTATCCAGGCTGGTGGATGGTGAGGATTGGTCTCTCGGACAGACTTCAGGAGCAAACGGGCTTTTTTGATGTCACTAAAGGAGGAGGAAAAACAGGAAGGAAAAATTTCAGCACATTGGGAAGCAATTCTCCTGAACTGGGATGTGCTCAGATGCACAGTAACTGTGACCTCTATTTTTCCACACTGGAGACACAAATACATTCTACCAAAACAAGTTTACAAATACACACCAACACAGCGAGATCACAGTGAAAACCAGTTAAGTATTTAAGCAAGATTTTTGGGAATTACAGCTGGGCCCTTGCAGCCAGAAGCTGATAAGCCCAAGCACTGATGTAAGTCAAGAATTAGCATCAATATTTGCATGTATTGCTCTGACTTAAAGAGCAATTCTTTATGAAACAGATGTCAAACTCCAGGCTAAAGAGGTTCTCAGAGGTCGTCAATCAAGCCTAAATTAGCAGCACACAGCTGCAATTAACCAGGTTATTTCCTGGCTGGCAGGCAGCCACACACTGCCATCACTCTGGCATGGAAATAGGGACGGAATGGAAACAGTCTCCACAATTGATGCATCCAGGTCAGATGCTAATACCTCAGCTGAAAGACTTAGACCAGATCTCATGTTAAAAGAATTCATCCGCGAAAACTCACCTGGCATTTCTTACAAACTAAATGCCAGCTGAAAGCACCCACTCAGACAGATCTCCATTTACATGTAGGATCAGTGCTGCTGCTAAGAGGATAAATCTGTTAATCCTTCTTATACTTACTTGATATCTCCTCCGTGTGTAGGAATCATGGAATTCAAGTCTGTCAAATATCCTTTGGGGTCCACCACAGTCTGGCCACTCACAGAGTCTGACACCTGGGGAAGTCAAGTCAGAGTTACTGAAATGACCACTCACAGCCCCTGAATGCCTAGAAAGACACTGTGGCTCTACAAAAATCCTAGGTATTCATCTGTTCCCAAAAGCAGAGAAGGAGGAAAACACAAAGTCTTGCTTATTAGCTTTTTCTATTTCTAAAATATACAACTTTAACATTAAAATGCAGACAAGAAGCAGCTTGGTGATAAGCAGTTACCCAAAGGTCTTGCAGCCCTGTCAGCCAATGGCATGCTTTTTAGAATAAACCAGATTTAGATGAGAAAACCAATGAAAAAGAAGTCAAAATCAGTATTTTTCAGCAGTTTGTCCTGCATCCTTACATAGGACAGATGCTTCCCTTGGTAGCACTACCTGTGCTGCTTGCCCCAAGGGCACCTCTGTTGTAACCAGGCAGTCTGTTCTCCCATAATGACCAAGAACTCCAGGGACAAACTGGTATTTCTCAGGAAATTCTATTCATTTTGAGGGCATGAGATTTGGGGAGAAGAACTACAAAATTATTTCACAGCTCAGCTGGTTTTGGATCTTCTAACACCCAAGAGAATTTAACACTTTTCTAAAACCAGGACTTAAACAGCAGCACAACATCAACCCAGGTATACCTGTGACACATCCTGCTTTCCCACAACCTCACCTGGCTTAGCCTCATATCCATCAAGGTGTTCCTGGCTTGGCCAATCTTCCTCATGTCCAATTCACCTGTCCCAGGTGTCATCAAGCCTGGTGTCATTCCTCCTGGGTATGGAGTATTCAAACCCCCTGGATATGGAGTATTCAGTCCACCAAATTGCTTAAAAAAAAAAAAAAAAAAAAAAAAAAAGTGAGAAAGTCATTCCTTAAACCTCTTGTGAGACTTCAAAACTTCAGACTATTGGGCTCATTTGCACTTCCCCAGAAGCTGCAGGACACAGATGCTGAACCCCTATAGGTTCTTCTGATACAGCTTCACTGGATCCCAAAATATTTCTCACAGGATTTGTAAGTCTATGGATAATTACTGAAGTTTAATCAAGTCAGTGAAATAAACAACAAGAAAGTGAAAAATTCAAGCACAGGTATCTGAACCTGGCAGAGTTAAACAAGAATATCTGCAAAGAAGTCCCATGGACACCATGAGCCAGCCTAGGGCCAGTCAGCTGCTCCTATAATTCCATAACCACAGTAGACTCTGGCCACAGAGCTACAAGCTAAATTGCTTCATTTTTAGTTGACTGAAAGGCAAACAATTTTTAACACAATCACCCTAGAACTAGGCAAACCATTAGGTGAATGCAAACTTTCTTTTCCCTTTTTGCAAGATGTTTTTGTAACAGAAATGGTTATGCTCACCACAACTATCACCCCCTGCATTCAGCAAATAGGAAAAGAAACACTTTCTTCCATCTTTAAAACAAGAACCAGGTTTTCTGTGCTTATCCCTATGTTTTCTTTGGTAGTGGCTGTGCATTGCAAGTCCAGCAAGCACACGAGTTCAACATCCAGAATTCCTCTGGCAGACTAACAAACCACTCCAATTTTTTTGGCCAAGTATCTTTTCCCCAAATCCCAGTTTAACACTCATCTCTAACCCAGTTTGGCCACAGCTTGCCCAGGTTTGCTGTGTACTCACTGTCTGGCGTGGGTCCACAGAAGTGTGATTCTCCCCTGACTGCAAATGCTTTGCAAAGAAGCTGTCGGGGACTGGAGTCAGCTTCTCATAACGAGGATTCCTCTGCCTCTTGTTCCTGGCATCCCCAACTTCAGGAATACTCAGCCACTCCTCCTCGGTAACCTCTGCTAATTTCCTCTGTTCAGACAGGAGTTGTCATCAGTATTTGCTGCAGAAATGACTTTTTAAGTGATCTAACTCCTTAATAGATTTATTTTCTTGAAATAATTCAAGATCAATTAAACACTTAAGGGACAGACTTTTTTTTTTTCCTAATCCAATGTACAAAAGAATTAGATGCATTTAATTAGAATTTGGTTTTAGTCCAGACTGAGATTCCAAATCAATTTTGTTATTAGATTCAGTGCTACAAACATTCAGATTAATCCTAGTGCCTGGAGCATTGAGTGGTTTATTACTAATCATTAGACAACAGCTTAAACAAAACTTTTTATTTAAAAGAAGATTTAGAGTCAGGAGATTCTGCTCAGCTACTCCTGCAATGCCAACAAGTTATCAATTTCCCTCAAAAACAGAAGTGTAGCACCTTACACAAAGCACAAAACAAAAAATGACCAATATCAAAATTTGCAGAAATTTCACTGCCTTGTGTATCCACATGAACAGTGTTTAGTCTTCCAACAGAAAGTAATTCTAATCTGGAGAATATCAAACTACTCATTTGCCAACACACAAAATCTGAGCAAAGAAACAAACACACACAAAAGAACACAAAGCCTCTTCTTGTATTTCATAAGAGGCCACATTTCAGACATTTTTTTCCTTACTTTCAAGTCTGAGAACTGCTGCTGAATTTTGGGTCGTTCCATACGGTACTTTTCTATTTCCTCTTTTTCTCGTTGTTCCCTTAGGAAAAGGAATACTGAGGTTAAGCTCAAAGTAACACTTGGCAAGTCTTGGATTAAAGTGTTGACACAACAGAAAAGTGTGCTTGATAACAGTTAGGGCATTAAAAAAGGCATTTTTCCCAAGTTTATATTATCAACATTAAAACAAGAGATCCTTTATCACATAAGACAGTATTATAGTGTAAAGAGTCTTTAACCTCCTCTTAATGAATAGTGAATTTAACAAGTCACACATACTGTTTACAAGCATGAGGTGACTTTTCTAACAATTTCCAGTCTACTATGTAGTCTGTGATGCATCAATATCAGTTGCTCAGCATCTCCCCACACCATCTTAATGAACTACAGTGACTCTTAATTAACTACAGTGAAGTAATTTAACCACATCCACTACCAAAGCAAGTGGTGCAAAATACCTGTCATGCTCAATTAACCAGAAAGCACCCCCTGCCAGTGCTGTAGCTTATCCTACCTCCTTTCTTTCCTGCGTTCATCCATCCTCTTATCCAAAGCTGCATAAATAGCATCTGCTTCTTCATCATCTTTTTCATAGGGGCCACTGGAGAACAGGCTCCCAGCATAGCCATTGAACTAGGAAATTGGAGAGAGATTTAAAAAAGGGAAAAAAGCAGTTTAAGTTTCTGTTATGTTCCTGCTACAGCCAACAATCACCTGAAAATGCATTCACAGGCTGTTTCTGGCAACATTGCATCAGACTAACAAATCCCTAAATAAAAGCATCCTTCTTCAACCACCCCATGGTGGTGTTTATTCTCCCACACCATTTCAAGCAGAACTGCTTCAGAATTGCTTCTTTCAAAATTGCTTCTCTCTCTAAATCACTTCTGTACAGCAATAAATGAGATCCCAGGGTAGAAAAGCCATTCTCTTCCATTAACCACTTTTTCTTTTTACACCAGTGAAAGCAAGCAGAAAGAATATCGTAACATTCAACCAACCAAAGTGGGACTTAAACACAAGAGACTACACAGGCCGCTTAAGGACAACATATGGCACAGAATCACAGAGTCATTTAGGTTGGAAAAGATCTCCAGGATCATCAAGACAAATCTTGTCAAGGCACACAACCTTTCATTTGTGGAGAATAAAAAAAAAAAAAAAAAATACAAGCCCTGAAGTACTTGAATTAATTTTTATTTAGAGATACTTTCCCAAGACTCTCAGGGCTCTCTATCAGTAATTAAACCACAATCCATGGAGCAAGGCCACAACAAAAATCTGTAAGCACCATGCCATGGTGCATACAGAGGTCTCAATGAACAAATGAAAAAGGAAAAGCTGCCTGCAAACTACAGGAAATTCTGGGTTTGAAGCCTCAGCTGAGAGCAGTGTTCATAGCAAGAGAGGGGAGCTCAGAGATTCTTGTTCCACCTGGGGGAAAAAAACATCCACAGGACGATAAAAACCTCCTCACCTCATCGTAGTTGGTGTCATTCAAATCCTCATCATCATCATCTGCTGTCTGGTTCTTCTTCATCTGGTCCCCCACGGTTCTCTTGCCCGGCGGGGCGTGCCGGTCGTCCACGGGGTCGTTGGCATCGCGGGCAGGGCCGATGTCAGAGCGGGTGGTGAAACCCGTGGCCCTGCAGGGACAACAGGGGCTGCTCAGCTCACTGCACCAGCCTGCCACAGGCACTGCTCAGCACAGGCAGGGAAAACGTCGTTCTCTTGGGAGAATGGCACCAGATACTCCCCATGACCAGCATTCATAAAGCCGGGGGGGAAATGGCCTTAATTCCGAAAATGGCCTCAATTCCCTGCCATGCAGGGACACCTTCCACTATCCCAGGTTGCTCCAAGCCCCATCCACTCTGGTCTCAGACATTTCCAGGGATTGGGCAGCCACAGCTTCTCTAGGCAACCTTTTATAGAGAGAACTCTTTCCACAACTACACTGCAGCCACCCAGCTCATGGTTCTGCCACCCATCCTGTGCATGAGCTCCTTTCTAAACTCTGTGTCTGTGTCTCTCGGCTGACCCTGCAGGCTGTGGGGCACCAGGAGCTGGGGCTCTGGGCAAACGGATGGGGAAGCTGGAGCTCTTCTGATCCCCCCACTCTCCTGGCAGCACCTCGTGGGGCACAGCCGGCAGGATCTCCCCAGAGAAGGTAGCAACAAATCAGTGAGGGACGAACACAACTCACAGCCAGTAAAGGCCACCCCAAAAATAGTCTCAGCCGCCACCAACCCTTCGCAATGTTGCCTCAACAAAAACATCAAGTTTGATCATTTTTTCAGACGGTCCCCCACACACACAGAGTCACCGAATCAGGAGGGATACAATCCTTTGCCGGCCTGAAGCCCCCGGGAACTCATCCTCGAAGCCAGACTCTCCTTTAAACATAAACCCGCCCAGCTAAACAGGGACAACATGGAAAAGCCGCGCGGGGCCACCCCGAGGGGCCGGGGATGAGTGGGGCAGCGAGGTGTGAGCCCAGCCGGGCAGCGAAAGGGCTCGGGAGAGCCCCGGGGCCCGGTGGTGCCACCGGCCTGCGAAGAGACCGCGGGGGGGGGGGGGGGGGGGGGGGGGGGGAGGCCAGGCCTGGCGGCGTCTCACCCGCGGCCCAGCCCCGGCACGTAGCCCAGGGGCGCGGGCATGCCCAGGAACGGCTTCTTCTTCTTGTTCATGATGGCGGTGGCGGCGAGGCGAGACCGAAGCGGGACCGGAGCAGGGAGCGGAGCAGAGCCGGGAGAGGCGGCCGGAAAAGCAGCGGTGGCGGAAGCTGCGGCGGGAGCAGGCGGAGCTTCCCTCGAGGGCAGAGCGGCACTTCCGGGGCCCCCTCCCCGCGGAGCAGCGCGCCCCCTGGCGACGTGGGGGTCCTGGGGCGTAGTGAGGATGATGAGGGTGGGGAAAGTGGGAATGAGGATGGTGGGGATGTTGAGCTGCGCTGCCATGAAATTTAACGTTTGTAGCAATTTATTATTTCTATTGTTATTAGGAAACGAGTAACTGCTAAGGAGCCTCCCAGGTGGTGAGCTGCCCTGCAGGAAGCAAAGCTGACAGCCTGTGTTTAACAACCCCCGGCCAGAATGGGATGGAAAGCGGGGGAAAAGGGGCAGGATCATCTCGGGAGGGCCTGGAGCTGGGCAAAGCCTCGGTGCTGCTCACCCTTGTTTCCCCCAGCCCTTGCCTGCAGAGCTGCGGGGTGTAAGCCTTGCTTCCCCCCTTCCCTCTGCTTCCCTTCTGCTAAAAATTTCCAAGACGAATTATCTCTGGGAACAGAAGCTGGTTTTCTGCCCATCCCTTCCGAGGGTCTCTCACTTCTAACTCAGCTGTGTAGTGACAGCAGGCATGGCCATGCCAAGGGACCAAGGCGTCCCCCAGGGATGAGGGAGCTGGACAGATCCCCTGTGCTCATCCACCCTTCCCGAGGATGTCCCAGGAGCTCCTGCCTCAGTTTCCCCAGCCGGAGCCCTGGGCAGGCTTCTCTTGCCCACCCACACCCGAGCTCAGGATTGATCAGCTGCCACCTGTGAAGCCTCCAGGTGACCCTGACAGCGTGTCCAGCTGTACCAGGGAACTGAACGGTCCTCGTCCCTCGGGAGAGGCTCGGGGTCACAGAACACAAGGACAGGGGCAGCGAGAGGGGTGAGGAGGGGCTGGGGCTGCCTTGGGGACTGTCGCTGTCCCGCAGCAGCCCCGCCTCCCGCTGCCAGTCCCTGCCAGGTCTGGGAGCAGAACCCAGCTGCGGGGAAGATAAATAGCCCCATTTTGCATGCTAATGGCATCCCAACCCCCAGCCGCTTCCCATCAATCTATTTTTGGGTTTCGCTGGAGAAAAAAAAACAAAAAAAAAACAAACAAAAAAAAACAAACCAAAAAACAAAACTAAAATCCCTTTTGCCAAACAGTTGGGGTGGCAGAGAGGGAGGGAGGCTGCAGTGTCCCGGCTCTCTGTCCACCCCGGGATGAGGGCAGAGCCCACGGGAGCATCCTCAGCACCAGGGAGGGCTGTGGGACCCCCTGACTCCCCAGCCTGTCCCAGTGAGCCCGGACCCCCCTGAATACCCAGAGCTGCATCCATGTTCTGGCACATCCAACGTCATGGAGCACCAGTGGGTCTTCCCTGTGGGCTGGATGTGGTAAATTTTGGGGGGTTTTGGAGGTAAATTGGGTTCCCCCATCCTGCCACAGGATGAAGGACTAAGGGGAGCCTATGGGGAGCCTCCCTGACCCATGGATGGATGGGGACAGCAGGGGAGTGCCCAGTCTCTGCTGAAAGCTGCAGGAATTTCACTTTTGGGGTGATCTCCTGAAAAACAGATCTGAGGTGAGGAATAGCAGCAGGGTGACCCCAGAATGGGGCTGGTGTTAGGGCTCTAAATCTTCTCTCTTTACACAGCTACTTTTACATAACAAAAAAAACTCAGAATAATTATAAGTCAAGTAAAATCAACCATAAATGAGTTTTAATTATCTCTGGGGATGGAGCCTGTGTTTGGTATGCCAGGGAAGAGCACTGGCTGTGTGTCCCACTGACCTGGGCAGCAGAGGGGCTGGGAGCTCTGGGTTGATCTTCCCACGGTGCTGGAGCACAGCAGGGATGAGCTGTTCAGGATCCAGCCCTCAGGCATCCTCTCCAGCCCAGCTCTACTTTTTGGGCACCCCATGGGTTTCTCCTTGGGTTTCCTTTGGCTACCCAAGCCTGGCACTGGGCTGCTGCAGGGAGGTAGCTAAAAGCCCAATGGGGTAATTAATCAGCAATTATTATGATTAATTCAACTGGGGGATGGTGGGGTGGGAAGCGAGGTGGGGAGAAATCCCTGAGCTGCTCCTGGGATCATCAGGATCAGGAGGTGGCCCATCCCCATGGTGGGAAGGAGTGGAGCATCTGCCCTGTGCATTGTTCTGCCCTCCCAAAACACCTTAAACCAGGGTGTGAAGCAGGAAGAAAAGATGTTTTCTCCCTGGTGCAACAAAATCTGAAGGGTTGAAGGGGCAGCAGCACTTGTTAAAGTTGCAAATATGCTGTACTTTCACTGCAGGGAGCTGCTGCTGGGTCTGCATGTTGGCACAGTGCTTCTTACCACCCTCGAAAGCATTTTGGGGGATGGGAATAAAACCCCAGGGGGATGAGACCACCCACAGCAGGTCACTCCTCTCTCCTGGGTGCACAGAGTCATCCCACTTCTGGTTTGGGACTTCCCAAGCTCGGTTTGTGTGAGTGTGTGGCTGAGGAAAGCGAGGTGGTAGGGGATGCCAGCATATCAACATCCAGAATGGCTCACAAAGGTTTGAAAGTGAAAAAAAAAATCACTTGGATGAGAGCAAGGACGAGCTCACCAAGGCGGGTCCTGCCAGGGACTGGGATCAGGGTCAGCCCGCCGCCCAGCAGGAGCAGCCCAGCCCAGGGCCGGGTCAGTGCGGCCCCTCGCTCACACAAAGCCGCCTCTGTGTCCCCGGGGAGAGCAGAGGCGGCGGCAGCTTCTCCCGGGACAACGGGAAAACAAACCCCAGGGCTCTCCCGAGGCTGGGAGCTCGTGTTTTTAAATATCACATAGCACTGCAAGAATGCATCCGCAGGGCAGGATCAGCGCTGGGCTCATCCCAAGCAGTTTCCTGCTGCCTGCCTGTGGCAATAGGAGAAGGGGAAATGGCTTTAAACTACAAGAGATTTAGGTTAAATGTAAAGAAAACTTTTACAGCAGGGGTGGTAAAACACTTGCTCAGGAAGCTGTGGATGCCCCATGCCTGCAAATGTTCAGGGTTAGGCTGGACAGGGTTTGGATCAACCTGGTCTGGTGGAAGGTGTCCCTGCAGAAGCCAGAGGGTTGGATTGAGATGGGATGGACTTTAAAGGTTCATTCCAACCCAAACTATTCCATGATTCTATGAAAATCCCTTTTGCAAAAAACCTGCTTGCAAGCCCTGAGCAGAAATCCAGCCCCTTTCCTGTGTGCCAGTGCCAGGCACAGGGACAGGACATCCCAGAGGTGCCAGGAATACCTGGAGCAGTGTGAGCTCCTCAGCTGAGCCCTGAGAAGTCAAAGAACCCAAATTCGGCCACTGAAGCCCCATATTTGCACCCTCAGCCAGTGTGGTGCTTGCTGGGTGGTGGTGGCACTCCTTTGCACTCCCAAATGGGATGATTACTTGGATTTCAGATGTGGAAGTGCGAGAGAAGACTAAAATGGGCTTATTTTTAATCCCTGTTGTCTCAGTTCCTAAATTAACACTTTTGGAGCCTGTTCTCACTTGATTATCACCCGATGCCGTGAAATCCTCTGAAGACAGGATGTCCTACTTAACAAATCAACTCTGTATTAGGTAAATATACATTCTGAAGTTTTAATTAGTCCCACGCTACGATACAGAGGTACCCTGAGGACTCATCTGCAGCATCTGCTCCCCTCTGCACCCCAAGCCGAGCTCTGGTGTGCAGTGGGAATTTTGCCAGAGCCAGCAGCAGCAGGTGCCAAGATCCCCCAGCAGCTGGGAGGGAGTGAGGTGCCTTTGAGAGTCTCCTCTGGAGGTCTCAGTGACAATTAGCAGAGATTCCTAAAGGGTCTTCAACACAAGGCTCGCACCCTCAGCAATCCAGAGAGCAGAGCTGGCATCAGCCAAAGGTTTGCTGGGAAGAATCCCCACGTGGGAGAGAGCTCAAGGGCACGGTGTCTTGCCAGCAGAATGATAATGATGCTGCCCAAATGGCTTTCCTTAAAATTGTCTTTTCATCCCGGGATGTCCAAAGTCAAGAGCTCTGGCAGATGGACTGATGTTTCCCAAGGTGCCTGGTGATTTGGGCTGCTGGATGAATTGGGGGAGGAGGGTCCCTGTGCCAAGGGCAGCATGTCCATGGTCCTGCCTTCCAGCCCACTGTTCCAGGTTCATCTCCAACAGCTGAGCCATCAGCAAAGCTGCTGCCTCTGGTCATCATTGCCCCAGAGTAACAGGCTTGGGTTTGGGGGATTTTCACTCCTTCCTGCCATCCAAGGTAGTGCAAGCTCCAGCCATGGGCAGGGTAAGGAGTGAAGGTGAGGGTGAAGGCAAAAAGGAAGGTGAAGGTGATGATGAAAGTAGGTGAAGTGTGATGAAGGTAAAGGCCTGCTAAATCCCTCAAAACATCCCCCATTTGCTTCCCAATTCTGTTATTCCCCATCCTTTCTGCTCTCGCCATCTGTTCTGCACTCCCATCCATGGCCCCGTCCTAAAATCCAGTGTCACAATTCCCCAAAGCTCTCTTCTTCAGTAAGGAGTGGCATTAAAATCATCTGATCTTTGCAACATTGGGGTGACAACCCTTGGAGGACACCGGTTAATGCATCCCACCAGCACTCCCTGCATCCTGAGAGATGCAAACAAAGTTGAGAGCAGAACACAGAGCACTGGGATGTCCAGGCAGTTTGAGCTCTGGCATTTCCCAACTTCTGATTTTGCAGCCTGGCTGTGTGAGCAACCAGCTCCCAGATCCCAGAGCAGCGTGCAGTGGCAATCAGAGCACAGCAAATCAATTCATGCCAGGCTGTACCTTGCAATGTAAATAATAAATCGGATTCAGCAGCAACTGAATGCAGCCCGGAGCCCTGAAATTGGGCTTGGAGAAAATAAGAACTTGAGGCTGTTAAGATGCAGCAGGGTGGTATATGGTCATTAGCTGTGAGATACTGGAAAACTCTGCTTGGATAATGGTTTTCATCTGTGCCCGTTCTGGGATACCAAATGCAGCACTGTGATGGTGGCAATGCCCAGCCTGGGGAGAACCCTGGCGAGGATCGAGGATCCGTCCTGCTCGAGCTTCAGTTCCCTAATGGAGAGCAGATGGAGCTGGATTAAATTATTTTGGCCCCAAAAAATTACAACACATGTAAAAATAAAACTCTGTAATTAGTGGGAATTTCATTAGGTTTCAGTTGGGACAGAAAAAGCCAGAGAGCAAAGTTCAGCTGCTGCTGAGTGGCAGCTGGACACGGGGCAAATTCAGCACAGGGTGGGCTGAGCTACTGCAGGACCAGCAAAACCTCTCCACCCCATCAAGTACCCATGAACACCTTCTTGAAATACTTTTTTTTTAATACAAAAGAGAATTAAAATACTGTTCTTATGTTTTTTGCCCTTGCTGGGCATTGATTAGGAATCTGGCAGAGGTGGATCCTGCTGTTCCATCGTGTCTTTGCAATTACATCATGTGTGTCTTCTCATTGGATTAAGTTGCAAATTCACAAATTCACTTGGGGAAACAACATTAAAAAGAAAAAAGCCAGCCCTCTGTTCTGAGGGAAAGGAAGTGATCGAGCTCTCAAATAATTGCCTTGAAAATAACTGTGACATGCCAAAATCCAATTAGAAATATATCTATGTAAACCTCCAAATGGAAGAGCTTCCATCATTTCAACCCCTCTCTGTGTCCCAGAGAGCAGGAAAGAGGGAGCCATGCCTTGGAAGTCCTCTGCCAGTAAATCATGAACCTTGGGAAGGTGCAGATGTCACACTGTGAGTGACAAGAGAGTCACCTGCCCAGCCAGGGGCCAGAGGAGAGCACAGGTACCTCCTGGGCTCCGTAAGCCAGAGCTCCAGTGTGACCTGCAGCACCCCTGCCCTGCAGCACTGAGCTTTGGTTCTTTTATTATCAGCATGAAAATAAATTCTTTTCAGGGGGAGATTTTTTATAACACTTAATATTTCCATGCTTGGTTGAGATAAGCACCATCCATCAGCCCGCACCAGGCAGGAGGCTTCAGCACGAAACTGTTTTTGATTCTATCTCCCTGCAAGTGCCTCAACAAATTCATTTTGAAATCTTTGCACAAAAAAATCGGGGGGGGGGGGGGGGGGGGGGGG
>VZUI01044170.1:0-26960 GCA_013401135.1 Cettia cetti
AAGGGAAGGGAAGGGAAGGGAAGGGAAGGGAAGGGAAGGGAAGGGAAGGGAAGGGAAGGGAAGGGAAAGGAAGGGAAAGGAAGGGAAAGGAAGGGAAAGGAAGGGAAAGGAAGGGGAAAGGGAAGGGAAGGGTCCCCTCAGCCTCCCCGCGCCTCTCCTGCCGGGCCCGTTCTGTTCCCAAGCCCCAGCACCTCGTGAGCGAACCAGGGATAGGAGCCGAGGGAACGGCCCGAGGCTGAATCAGGGAGGTTCAGGATGGATATCGGGAAATGCATCTTCACTCAGAGGCTGTTTGAGCACTGGAACAGGCTCACAGGGAACTGGGCACAGCACTAAGGCTGACCGAGTTCCAGAAGTGTTTGGACAAAGCTCTCAGGCACAGGGTGTGGCTCTGAGGGATGGTCCTGGGCAAGACAAGGAGCTGGGTTCCATGATCCTGATGGGTCCCTTTCAACTCAGTCTATACTGTGATTCTGTGGTTCTGTAGCTATTGTATGCAGAACACATTTCAAAAATAGTATAAATCTTGAACATTCCTTTCTTGAGAAAGTTCAAAGATATGAAAATTTCTCCCACTTAAAAATAGAAAAAAAAAAAAAAAAAAACAAAAAAAAAAAAACCAAAACCAACCAAAAAAATTTAATCAAGTTATCCAGTATTAACGTGTCTTTTTCTTGATTTCCTGTGATTCTGGCCACGCTCTCTTTGTCTCCTTTTGTTTTTTTCAGTACTCCGTGTGTCATTGTCACAACTCTGCCATTTTCTCATTCTTTCAGAGGCTCTTTTCTGCACCTGGAGCCCTTCACATTCAACTGAATGTGGCAGGGCCAGTTCAGGAGAGCTCTGTGGAACGTTAACATTTGCACCTTGATTCTGGTAAGGACAAAACTATAAATTTGAAGGCACTGGTGGAGGCATCTGCTGGTAAGGAAATTGTTGACCTGATGGACTCTTTACCGTGTGCTGTCATGATAAAGAATGGTACTTCTAGAGAAATAGAAACTTGAGTTGTTAACACTGTGAAAGTTCTGAAGAGTTTAACCTTGCATGCACTATGGCTTGAAAAGTTTTAACTGAACAGTCTTTTAAGACTGACAAACTAAAATAAAACAGAATGTTTGAAAAAAAAAAGCTGATCTACTTTATTCTAACATCTAGTATAGCTGGGAAAAGAAATAGGTCAGAAAAGAGTGATGTTTGAGAGGATGAATGCTCTGTGGAGGAGATGGATGGGGACAGAGCAGAGTGGCACAGTGGGTACAGGTCCAGCTGGGGGCCTTATCATGGTGGTTGCATGATACTTCAATGTTTTAAGGCACTTAATTCAGTTTTTCTTTCCTGGGTTTCCCCTGCTGACAAGGAGGAAAAGGTTGATGTTAACAAGCCTCACAGCGGAAGCATGCATGGCACAGGACCAAGGCCCTGGGAAGAACTGTGTGTGCCACAGGGTATTTCCTTCTCCTCTGAGTGAAACTGCAAGTGCACAGTGAATAACTACTGGGAAACCAAATAATTATGTGGAAATCAGGCTAAGAAATTGCACTTCCCAAATGCTGCCCTCATCAGCGTGGTAAAGCATTGTGATAGTTACTGACAAAGTACACATATACAATACTGGATATTGTTCATTTCTCAATAAAAACTACTGGAGTATGATTGCAATCTTTATAGCTGGAGTTACACCGGCCTTGTTACCCACAGCTACAAACAGGCTTCAATGGTGTGCACATATTCAGCGTTGCAAGTATATTTTTCAAGTGTTATTTTACAAAGGAGCACATTTTCAGAAGTCATCCTGATGACAACAGTCTGAAAAATAATCATTAAAAAATTTATTTTCCAAAGCATAAATGTTGTGCATTGTCTCAGTGCCCATGTTTTCTAATGAAGGATTAGTTATTGACTTGTCAAGCCTATTTAGGAGGGGATTATCAGTTTACAGGAATTGCAAACATCAGCGTAGAAGACAGTAAGTCTTAAATTTCTTCCATCAAGTCAGGGGTTTTTTTGTTTGCAATCTTTACACAGCTTATTTTCATAGTTAAAGATACTGCATTGCAAAAGCTTGGTGGAATTTCCTCTTACCTAGAAGGGAGCAGCACTCTTAAGCTTAGAGCTTAGAGAAGAATTTTTCTATAGAAGTGGTTTGAGACGTAAGAGAAATGAGAGTTGTTCTGAGAATGGGATTTCCCAACACTATGGAATCCCTAGGGGCAGAGAGGAGATTAGAAGGGGAAATACCATTTGCATGTGACCACAGATCAGCTTATGTAAAAATTTGATCTTAATCTTGAAAAACCACACAGTAATGTTTTTAGGTACTACTTTATCAAAAACTTCCAGGGATAAATTCATTTGTAATAGTGCCATTCTTTTATTGAAAGAATAGCAATCTTGTATGGTAGTAAAATGAAATTTTTATATCTTTTTTCAGCTTGAATGCTTGGCCAGTCTTGAGAATTTTTCAGTAGCTGACAGAGAGTCTGTGGGGTCCCCTAAAATTATCAAGGTATATTCAGCAGGTGGTACTCTGAGAGTCCTGAGCACGGTGGAGGACAGTCAAAGTCATGAAGAGGCAGTGCCAGCATCCACCTCTGGTTTGCATAAGGCACTTTTGAAGCAGGTAACTCTGAATTTCAGTGTGAAGAGGAGTGCATCCTTGTGGGAAAAGCATGAGGCATGAGTGGGCATAACAACAACGCAGCAAAGCGGGATGGGAAAACGTTGGAGTTTGTGAGAGTGTACGTGAAACTCGGAGTCACCATGAAGGATTTACCTGACAGTGAGCTGTCAGGATAACCTACAGGATAACCAGTAACAGGAGTTGAGATTTCTGAATTTTTCAGAAGCACAAGTGCCACTGTAGGTGAGCACAGTTCCCTTGTCACGTCACAGAGACGTGAGTTCACCCCAGTTCAACATCCTGATTAATACCACAAAACTTTCTGGGCATTGATTTGGTATGGAAGTCCTTTCCAAACACTGGTTTCAGAGGGCTTTGAACAATTTCATGTGGGGGTTATAGCAACATTACTGTGAGCTGGGCTTATTTCAGTTTTCAGTTCAAGAGAAACTTAAAATGTCCTCTTTTCCCTGTTTCTGTGTAAAAGGACAAACGTTAGCAGTTTATTCACAACTACTGGCATTAGGTACATGTAAAAGTTCATATGTAAGATTTTCTTCTAAGATCAGGTGATTGGGTTTTGGATAAGCCCAGTAAATGTTTTACTGAGGCTGTTAGCAGTTTGGTTTTAGTGGTGTTGATCTCTCCATGCTTTAACTTGTGGGTATTGCATACAGAGTGCATGCTGAGGTTTTCTGACTGCAGGTTTCTTGGGTGCACTAAGTTTTTGCTGTAACAATAACCTAGATTAAAAAGTAGGGAGAGGGAAGAGCCAGACTGGCACTCTGCCATTACTTGTTCTAAGCAATACGTGATGTCAGTAAAGCTGTGCTTTTATAGTAGTGGTTGGGCAAAGTGTCAAAGATTTGAGATGACAGGAAGTGCAAAGGAATTCAAGAGCTGCCACAGTGAACTTTACTCCAAAAAAGCGACATATTTGAGAAACAGAAGCAAAAAATTAATTAAAGGTCATTTGTTGAACTCAGTTGATTTTCATACCATCAGACATACTGCATCCTTTTCTCCTTGTGACTGTACTCAAAGTGAAAAAGACACCTTTGATGATACCTCCTAAAGGCTGTCTGCTGTAAAAACTTGTGCAGCACAGCTTTGATTAGCTGCTGAGATTCATGAAGCTGAAGACACTGATCACTCAAAATTAGGTAATGAAACACATAAACACACATATCCCCTTAACTGTAGTAAGGCAACAAAGGAAACCTAGACCTTATGTTTAAAAGCACTTTAAAAGATACACTAAGCACGAAACTAACTCCTGTATTTACCCAGTGAAGGAATTTGTAAATAAATGAGCTTCATAAAAATAAATATTTCTTCATTTGTTTTGTGGCTGGGATACAGAGGGAATGAGGTTTAAAAACACAGCAAATCAATGTCTGGGTGAGGTTTGTGGGACTCTAAGCTCCATCTCTCTGCCAGAGAGGCTTTTGCAGACCCTCTCAGAATTCGGATAAGATAATGAATCCTTGGAAAAGCTCAGATGATAATTTTATGGAGAAATGATCTCTGGATACACAGTTCTCAGAACTATTTTCAAGTTCTTACAGGAAGATCCTTCTGTCAGCAGAATGACTTTTCCTTCTAAGCTCCTTTTGCCCCTCTCAGTGCCCCTAACTGCAGTGAAACTCTTAAAATCACCCCACACTGTGGATCTTTAATGAAATACACCACTAATTGCCTCCTAAACTCCATGCATGCGCTAGTTGTCAGTAATATATGACATCACTTGCTTACGTGTAAACCTGCTGATAGACAGAGAGGGAAATAGATTAAAAATCAGTCCCAACCCTCAAAGCCCAGAAACCACCCTATCTACTGAAGTCACTCAATAGGAGGAGTCATAAATTGCAGAAGCTTGACTCCAGCTTTACTTACTGCTTCCTACTCCCTCACTTCATTGGTGTCATCCTGTTGTGCTAGAAATCTAGCATTTAGTTGTGTTAGAAATCTAGCATAACACTCAATTTGCCACTTTTCTGTGGATATTACACATCACTTTTTCTCTACTTCCACATGCTGAAATTATGTTTCCTCCTGTGTTTGATATACTGGGTGAAATCAGGTAAGAACCATCAGCTTACTTGTGATGTAGAATCTGCATTTTAATCAAATGTTAATGAATATTCCTTCATTTAAATTGGCCAAAAGATTTTATCTTAATCTTGTGAATCATGCCAAATGGAGCAGATGATTAGTAAAAAGAATTCAATAACTTTGAAACTGAGACATAACTTTTCATTTTAAAGTAAATAGAACCAAGCCTGATACTTTATCTCTGGCTGTACTTTGCCCAGAGACCTGCTCAGGTATGTGCACTTTGTACAAAGTAGATAGACGTAGTCATGGAATAGTTTTAATATACTCATGTGAGTTTACTGCTTGTTGCTGATTTGATAGGTGCTTATATTTTCAAGTTACATTTTTAAATAGTAAAGTTTAGTTACAAAAATGACTGTGTACTTAAGATTTTCCCCTTTTCAACCACACTAGATAATTAAAGTGCTTATGCACATGCTCAAGAAAGTTAAAATTATATATTAACTTGATTAAACTGCATGTGTAACAGCCCAACACCCACGTGTATGTTTTGACTGTACAGAAAAGAGTGAGTACTCCAACAAGAGCACACAAAGGGCAGCTGGGTATTGCTTCCAGTATTCAATGAGAAGCAGGAGTTTTAAAAAGTTCCCCCAATGACTCCTCACTAAACAATTCAAAGTATTGAATTGTTTAGTATTTGTACAATCTATTTGTAGAACTTACCTAATTCCTCAGTTAAGACGTTGTCATGTTGGCTTTATTCTCTATTGACTTATTAAAGAATAACTTCTGTCATTTCACAGCCAAGGGTAAATGTGTTGCTTCCCTTTGACATTTGCCAGCTAGTAAATAGGTTTGGCAGTCAAAATAATTTCCTTGTGATAGATTTCTCAATCCCGTGGAATGGACTGTGTCTGGTTTATCTCACTGTCATTCTACTGGTTTTAGAAGAAGTAATTTTTATTTCTACCAATCAAAGGATTAAAAAAAATCAAAATATTTAAAGGGATACAGAGCAATATCTTAGCATGAATCTTATATTTTAGATATGAAGAAGTGAATTTTAAGGATTGGTGATTGAACTTGGATTTAAAGACCACATCAGGCAAAATGAGGTTTTCATGTTTTGCCTTTGAAACTATAATCAAGTGACTGGCTTTTATTTTCAGTTTGTAGATTAAGTTAGTGCAATGTAATTTATATTCTAGTTTTATCAACATATATAAATCTATGAAAACCAGAAATCAAATGTGACACATGCTGTTAACATCTCAGGATCATATCACATGCATGACATTTTGCCAGATTCTTGATTATTTTTTTTATTAAATTCAAGTCCACTTCAGCTGAACAGTTCTCCGTTTCAGAACTTCTTGGATAAGTCGAAGTGATAAAATTTGTTGCCTTTCTGTATCACTTGTTATCTAATAACCTGTCTAATAATCTTAGTAAAAGTTACTTATGCTATTACATGTTTAAATGAGGAAAACAGTGGTATTTATTTTGAAATATAATTATGGCTTTTTCACCATGTAATAAGTGTAGTTACGGTCATAACATGGTGATAGGCATGAAACTTTTGCCTGGCTGCTTTGCAGCAGGGAGTTTCAGGTTATTTTTAACACTGTGTATCTTCAAGCCTGCTCTTGTTTGGACTAATTGCATTATTTCTTTGTGATGTCCAGCCCAGAGGTTACCAATCTAGTCCTGGTAGATACATGGTTTGGCATTAGAGGTGATTGGTCTAGTTCCCTAAATTAGTGAATTAGTGTCTTTAATGCCTTTACTGAATCTTTACTGCACCTTGGATGCTGTAATTCACATTGTTTTGCTCTGCTTAGATCTGACCTGTAGTACTGAACACATGTTTCAGATACCTTGTAGGCCACCTATGCTTGCCTTTTGCAGCTTTAAGAAGGGGTGCAGGCTTGCTGTCCATCTAAAACGTGGTGGATTTGGTTCTTCCTGGGAAGAGGAGAAGGGCCAGGACTGCTTCTCTTATGACTCAAAAAAATCTGAGAAATTCATGTTATTTTTTTGTATTATTTTTAAGGAACTAAGAAGGCACCATTTCTTTTCTCACTTTTGGTTTCTTGACAGTGACTTGTTTTGCAAAGATTTAAATGACAGAAGAGTTGAGGAAGGTGCCATCAAGCACCAGAGAGACAAAAGTCTTGTGTAAAGTAATGTAACCCACTAGAAGTCAAGAGATGGGCCAAACCCCAGCTAATACCATAGCAAAGGTGATGAGGCCATAGCAGAAGAACTGTGACAGGTGTTAGTGTTCTGCCCAGAGTCCTGAAGTGCTTTATCCACACAATGACCTCAGCAGCCAAAAGATATCTTTGAAGTGTGAACTTTGAATGTTGATTACCAGATGGGAGAAATTTAGTTTTTTTAGACTCCATCCTCTTGTTGACCAGCTTAACCTGGTACACCCTAACTGTCCAAGTACAGACAGAAATGCTAAATCCCACTGTTTGTCTTGTGCCATTATGTACACTGACCTTAATTCTTATTTTTTCAAACTCAGAGCAAGATTCTTTGTTTCTTCTGCCTTTGTTTCTTGGTAATGATGCCATTATGGTGATCCAAAGTTAGGAAACGGTTCTGGATCATTCCTGTTTTGTCAGGCAGCTGTTTCTTACTGCTAGATCAAACAAATAAGGTCTAAGAATTGGGAGCACAGCCACCCTGGCCCAAAGAGGAAGAAACAACCACAACAACCTTCCTGTTTATACAGCACACCCTTCTTGTGAAAAAATTCTGAGAACCTGCCTTTGATGGTGAAGTAAAGGATCATATCAACACTGACTACTAATTAGTACTTATAAGGAGAAAATACACAGTTCAAGAAAAATTAAGATAATTTCACATTTGAAGGGTTCAGAGGAGCATAGTGGTATCTGCAGAATCCTTAGATAAACTGGTTCCTTTTTCAGTGCTTGTTCTGACACCTCTTTCCAAAAGTCAAGAGTAAAGGAAATTGAAATTTTCCACTTTCAGCAGAAAAAGACACGGAAAGAAAAGTGAAGAGGTAGTATTGCAAGTTGTCCAGCTCGTCAAATGACTGTCTTAACATTTTCATCTTTTTCAGATGAGGAACAAAAATGTCCCGAATTTACAGACCTTAACATAGGCAATGCTTTGTCTGGAACAGAACTCCGTGTTCAGCTACTCCTATACACAAGGGAAAATCATGATTGCTCTGAGAAACTCAGTGAACACAACGTTACTGCATCTGAGTACCTGAATACAACCAAGAAAATTGTCTTTGTTATTCATGGCTACAGGCCAACGGGGTCTCCTCCGATATGGCTGGGCGACATGAAGAAGCTTTTACTGTCCTTAGAGGATATTAATCTCATTATAGTTGATTGGAATCGTGGTGCTACCACTGTGAATTACATAGCTGCTGTGGAAAACTGCAGAAAAGTTGCAGGAATTCTGATGAATTATGTTGACCAGATGCTGGTAAGGCAGAGCATTACGTCTCTTCTGAATAAGTGTAAAGAGCATGGTTTGAGTGGGAATGGATATTTAAAATATATCTATGGAGAAGTCCAGTGAACAATATCAAATCACATTTCTTTATAGAGGTACTACTAACTTTACATGCAGTTATTATTGCATATATTTGACTTCTCCTGAGTTCTTATTTCCAATTCACTGAAGTGTGCCTGAAAGTGTGTCTGATTTCTTGAGCCAGCTGGAAGTTTTGGGTCTTCTGGAAAGAGTGAATTCAGCAGTGGGGAAGTGAAGGGAGAGATGTTCAAATAGTATGCAGTGGAAACATTTTACAAAGACATTGCACTACTCTTTTTACAAATTATCTACTATAAATAAATATAAATATCTACTATAAATATACTATAAATGAGAAATAAACCACTGGCAAAGATATAAATATTATCTTGTCTCTACAGGCAGTTGATGCTAGTGGTCTTAACTGGGCTTTAGATTTATTGCTTGCTCAAATGAACAAAACATGTCATGATGTTATTTATACCATCAAGTCTGATTTGTCACTTGAATTTTTATCTTTTCTCAGCACTTTTTTCTCAGACATTCTCAGAAATTTTGAATGCTGTGCAGTAAAAAAATATTCACATGGAATTTGAGAAAAGCATCCAACATTTTGAGAAAGGCTGAGGTAAAAGGAGAGAAAACCTATCAGAATCTGTCCTCTGGGACTAGATACAGTGATAGCAATTTGCAATTGTGCCAGTAGATTTATTGTTATGGAATAAAAAAAATTAAATAGGAC
The DNA here is from genome assembly GCA_013401135.1 of Cettia cetti. Classification (NCBI taxonomy): domain Eukaryota; kingdom Metazoa; phylum Chordata; class Aves; order Passeriformes; family Sylviidae; genus Cettia; species Cettia cetti. Next base: position 8,952 of record VZUI01044170.1, read on the forward strand.
TATAAGAAGAGTCTCCAAGTTAATTGCTGTTTAAAGATCTGCCTGGCAAGCAGTGACAGTGTGAGTCCTGCAGGTGGTGGGGGGGATCTGTTGTGTCCCACAGCTATCACTTTCACACTTACAAACTGTTGTGAGGCCTTTTAAATTCATTTTGAGACATATTAATAATTCAGATCCTGTGTGTCACCCCATCATTTTCCAGGGATTCCAGCTAGGTCAGCTGACACTGTTTTAAAAATCTTCAGTAGGTTTTCATTTGGGTTTTTTTGAATACTGCCTGCTTTATAGAATAGGCTTTTTAAGGTGTGCATTTGGCACCATTATTCAGCAGTTGCATGGCATAAGTATTTGTTAATGGCATTATGTTTTTAATTTATTTTATTGGAAGGATAAAGCAGAGCAAGAAATTTTTTTTCCTCCTTCATGGTTTTGGTTCAACTTTCTTATATCTGGTGAATGTCTTCCTCTTCCCTGCTCCTTTTCTAACGTGACATTTCAGGAGAAATGTGACTCAAGCTTCCTTTTTATAAAATTACAAACTGAAAGTAACTTTGCAATACTTTTTTTTTTTTTTTTTTGTACAGCTAGAAAGTTAGAAATATAATTAAAAGTACAGATAAAAAGTGAAAACTGAATCACCCTACTGATTCTAGTCTGTTAATTCTGTATGTGACTGGCTTTGGTGTTTTTTTTCCCCTGATAGGTGGGTGGAGCTTCTCTTGGCTCTATGCATATGATTGGAGTCAGTCTTGGGGCTCATGTAGCTGGTTTTGTTGGCCAGATGTATAACGGCAGACTTGGCAGAATTACAGGTAAGGCTTTTAATCCCAGTGCACATATTCTATTGTACCTTGTATTGTTGTCAGAGCACTGAGACATTGACAAACGAGAACTGAATATTTAATGACATACATGAGGAAAAATATAGCCCTGATAGCAGTTCAGGAAATTGGGCAAGTCTGCCTTCAGGACATAAATCACAGATTAAATTTTCCAACCTGGTTACCTCTAGTCTCTCAAATGAAAATTGAGTGCTACATCTAAATGCCCCTTAAGTTAAAGGATAGGCTACCTGAGTTTCTGACTAGTGTTCTGGAGGTAAGAGCAGTTATATTGTGCATTTTAGTTTTATGAAGTGTATAATAGGTACAGTATTTTCTGGGGGAAAAGACAAAACAAATTCTCCTGATTTGCTCCCCAATGCTGTTGGCTTATATTCACCTGAATAAATGGCAGATGAGCACATCTAGATATGGAAAGAGAGAAGTTCATAGATATGGGTTGATCAGTCTTGTGGTAGGAATCTTGGCTTTTTTTAGCAAGTTGAAAAGAAAAACTATGCTTTTTGAAAATTTTTATACCAAGAAAATGAAAAATCAATGCTGAATTATGCTCAGATGTTGGTCTTTTTTCTATCTGTAGAAGGAGCCCAGGGTTTATGATGCAAATGCTGTTTTTATTCAGGGCTGGATCCAGCAGGCCCTTCATTCACTGGACAACCACCAGAGCTCAGACTGGATCCTACTGATGCACAGTTTGTGGATGTAATCCATTCGGATATTGATGGTAACAATGTAGCCTTGACTTGCCTATTTCGGCTTGAGGAAAGGCAGGAAAGCAAAAGAGAAGGGATAAGCTAACAGTAACATCCAAATAGCACTGCAGGAGAATATTTTGTGTTACCATGAACATTCTTTTGCTGTGCAAGTGTGTATGAACACAGAGGTTGTAAGCACATGGTTATCACTGAATTAATCCCTTCTGAGAAGTCAGACTCTGCTGTATCAACTGAGTACACCACAGAGCCACTGCTTAAAATACTAAATCATGTTACTGTAAGGTTAAAAAGAAGAACCTTGTAAAATCTGCTTCATTTATGCTTTAATCTCTGGTTTCATTTTTTCCCTCAAAACTGTAAGTAAACCTTTAATAACAAAAATTGTCCCATTATTTGTGTAGTTTCATATCAGTTTCTTTAATAATATTAAAATGTAAACATTGTCCTATACAAATTTACATGTGAGGCCATAAAATTTCCACTTTTGTTATGTTCCCATTATGTGAATAAAGATAAGGTGTAGTAAAAAGGAAGGTAGGTCAGATGGAATTAACTCTTAGTCATGGAATTTTGCTTACTTTTATCGAAGAGATACAAATTTTCTACTTTGATTTACTGCTAAGGTTAGTGTACTTCAGAATCCACTGTCCTGCAAAAAATGGAAAATTTTACTCTAATGAAAATTGCACTGGGAAAGAATTTTGGTTGCTGAAGAGAAAATGTATTTCGTAAATTTATTTATGTAAATAGTATCTGAGTTACAGCTGTTTCTGTTCTTTCCCTCTTGCAGAAATTGGAATTTTACACAATTTTGTATACATTTGTGTACAGCATTTCACATATATATAATTTTTTTAAAGAGAAGAAAAATCCCTGACTTATTCCTCATACTAAGACTTTCATTTACAGTACAAAAAGAATGGTATAATTGCAAAAAATTTCTTTAAGACCTCCATGATTTTTGCAGTGAATGTGATGATAAATAATTGCCTTTGTAATTGTGTTTATGGAGTTTTTTTTATTCATGATGCTTTTACTTCAGTACTAGGTTTCAAGAAGCCTTTAGGAACCATTGATTTCTATCCAAATGGAGGAATGGATCAGCCTGGTTGTCCAAAAACATTTTTCAGTGGTAAACAAAAATCTGTTTATTTAATGAGAAGAAAAGTTTGAGATCAAATCAAAAAAAGGTTAAATTGAGTTTAGTGTATGCTGCACTTAGTCAGTAATATGGAACCTGAGACTGTATTCCTTCTTTTCCATCCCTATGCAGTAAAAGAGAAATAATAAAGGTATTTGAAAATAATCTTGCCATAACATACATATGCCATCGTATCATTAATATTTGCACGATGGAATTATGTTATTGTATTATATATATAACCTGAATATACTGATCATTATTTTTCCATGGTTATGTGGGTCCAGGCATGGGGGAAAGTGTTTGTGTCCCAGTGGTTTGGTCAGGATCCCTTGCCTATGACATGGAAGTCAAGGCTTCCACGTCCCCACTATGGTTTAGGTTCCTCCTGGCTGGCAATGATTAACTAGGTTTTGGTGTTGGATATATCTCTAAAATTCCCAAAGTTTGCTTTGTCAGGAAAGGAAGGAATTTATTTTTGCAGAAAGCTAGAGAGAGGACTCTCTTAAGTGTTCCTCGATGTATTTTCTTTTGGCCAAAACTGTCACTCAGAGAGTGGTAAAGCACTGGCACAGTTTGCATGGAGAAGTTGTGGATGTACCACAGGATGAGCCCAGGAAGTGTTCAAGGCCAGGTTGGATAGGGCACTGAGCAACCTGGTGTAGTGGAAGGTGTCCCTGCCCAAGGCAGAGGGGTTGGAAAAAGATGATATTTCAGGTCCCTTCCTTAAACCATTCTATGATTCTACTTATACAACATCTTTTTTTCATTAATAAAAATTATTAAGTTGGTTTTTTTTTTCCCCTGAAGGACTTCAGTTTTTTAAATGTGACCATCAGAGATCTGTCTTCCTCTTCTTAGCATCTTTGAAAAACAAGTGTGACATAATAACGTATCCTTGTGACTCTTATTTGGATTACAAGAGAGGAAAATGTGTTGATTGTGATGTTTTCCAGCCAATGTCCTGCCCAGTACTGGGTAAGTGTCACTATATCTGTCCTGGGCTGGGTGAGATTTTCTGGAAAGTTAAAGTAGTTCAAAGTTCATTGGTTGTCTGCTTTATGGTTATCTCTGTTAGTCACAGGTGCTGGATGTTCCTACTCTTTGGTCTTTATGCTTTCCAGTCTGGAATGGATTCAGTGTTTCCCCTTTCTAGAGAGAAACTGCTTGTGCTTTAAGTTCATCACTTCTGGCTTTAAGAGTGTCTTATGATCCCTAGAGGACCTGTGGTTTTTATTTAAGAGTAATAATGTTTAAAGAAACTTCATGGTTTCTTTCACTCTTTCTTTGGAATCAAGCTTTTATTTGGAGGGGATTTTTATTGTCTTGGAGGTTTGTTGCTTTTAGAGAGGATCTAGGTGCACTTTGAAAATATTGTGAGCATTTCCTAACTGGCAGGTTTTCTTAAGAATGATGTTTTAAAAATCCATAATTAGAAGTTAATTTTCAATTTGTATCTTGTGTTCTTTTGCATCCTTATGTTGGGATGTTCATGCTATATTAGTTGGATCAGGTTAGCAAAAAAAGCATAGATAGATCTGTGTGCTATTTTATAAAAAAACCCCAACCATAGTGATCTTTTATAGTAGGGCAGAAGGACTCCAGGACTTCCCCAGCATGGTTATTAGGCATGCCTGATGCACTTGGACAGGATCCCCAAGGTAGACCTGGAGGAATGTTTCCCCAGTCAAGCCCCAAAGACAATAATCATGGAATTGTACTAATTTCTCTCTATGTTAAACCCATGAGATTAAGGGGTTTGCAGAGCATCTTATATTTTATTAAACAGTATCTACAAATAGGCTATAGAATTTGAAAATATTTAATGATTCAAAAGAAAGAAGGGAGAGCTATTCTGTAAGTGCTCTCTGCAAATATATGGGCTACATTTTGGGGTTTGCTTTCATTACCTCTGCAGGATTTTGTAAGCACTACTTTTTTGGAGGTAGTATCTAGACTAAAAAGGCAATTATTACATTATGGCAATTTCAGTGATACTAATATATTGGAGGAATTAAATACTTGCATACTACAGTGTATTATACTCAGTGGATTCCTTCCTTTTTCTAGTCACTTTTCTTTCTCAGAGGATATTTAAGAAAATTAAAGACAAATTTGTCACTTTATGAGATTCTTTTGTGTAAGCATACGTGCATCATGATTTTGCTAAATGTCTGAAATGAAATATTTAAACTTTGGATTTCAGGTTATCATGCTGATAGATGGAAAAGACTGTTGATACCATATAGTTCATCAACAAAAGCTTACTTTGATACCTCGGACAAAGACCCATTCTGCAGTGAGTGAATAAATACATACAAAGAACCTCTTTATAAAAATTTATGACTGTTATTTTTTAGCTGATCTGGAGTGAAAACATGCTAAAAGTAGCAAGTTAGTGTTAACCATTGTGTAAAATTATGTAAGAGACCATGAACTAAGGGTCAGTTCACAGACTGGAGGAAGAATAAAAATGATGGTGACAGAACAAAAAGTAATACTGTGTGAACTAGGAAAGAAATGCAACCAACTTTAAATGTAATGGGGTGGACTGCCAAGAGGAAGAAGGAATCCAGAAAATGAGAGTCAAGAGGGAGGGCAAAAGCTGGATTGATGGAACCTGCTTGAATGGGATTGATGGTGCCATTTTCAGAGAGCAGGGAAGGGAAGCAAGACAGCCCTGGGTGGGGGACAAAGGAGAGACCTCTCTGTGTCCCACCCGAGGAGAAGATCACCCCAAAGTAAACTAAAGCTACTCCATGTCTTCCCAGGAGTAAAACGTTGAAGGGAAAATTCAGCTGAGTGCTTCAGAGTTATACTCTGTGGCAATGAGCTCTCATGGCATGGGCTTCAGCTTCAACAGTTCAGATTTTTACCTACCCATGTAGGCTCATCCTAGATTCTCATCCAATTTCTGTTTGTATTAAAAGATTTTAGCACCCTGAACAAGTACAACACACATCTAATTAGTTATGTTTAAGGTTCTTTCATTTAGGCTATTGGGATAGGCTTACAGGGAATTCATGTGAAATTAGGTTTTCCCATTAGTTTTGCCCATCATCTTGGCAAGTTTTGTGACCAGGGACACGTGGTTCTAGTCATGTTTTCTGAAATCACTATAGCTTCTAAAGGACTGAGGAGAGGTGAATGAAGTAATGGATTTTACATATTTTTTTAAACATAAAATTTACATAAAATAACTTCTCCTCCCAGTGTTTTTCAGCTCAACCCAAACCTGTTACTACTTTTCTCTCTTCCCCTCTCTGGTGGTGGTAGAAGGGAGAAAAGAGGGAGGCAGATGGAGAAGAATAAGAAATATTGTAATGACAGTATTTAAAAGAAAATATGCAAAATCAAGAGGAAAAATATGCAAAGTCAGTAAGCAAAACAAACCAGTCTGAAAAACAGTGTATTTATTAATTAAAGTCTTAATTATTAGATATTTGGAAGCCTGAAGAAACAGAAATGAACAAGAGTTTTAAAAAGAAGGGAAATTGTAAACCTGAGCAAGACAAGGCCTCATATGAGGCCTGGTCTTTTAGGAGAGAATGATAATAAGCAACATACCAGAAAATAAAAAAAATTACTTGGTGTCCTGACTGGGAGCAGCAAAGGTGTGTGGTTGTAATACTGGTGATGGCTGCAGAAGGCCAGGTGAGAGTTTCTAAGGGCACAAGACAATCAGCAGTATTTTATTCTCCTTTGAATTGGTAGCGTAAAAGTGGAGTCACTACTCCTATCATCCACCAGTGAATGCATTTAACAGGGTGGCAACACCAACTGTTTCCTGATGAGGTCATTCTTTGAGTCTCACGATTTCCTATTTCTTCCTGCAGTGTATAACTACTTACTGGAAATTACAACCTGGAATAAAAGCATTAGGAGAGGTTTCCTTAAAGTTAAAATAATAGATTATGCTGGAAACACAGTAGAGTCACAGATGAATAGGTATGTTGTTCTTTGTCTTTAAATCTTTTTTTATCACTTTATAGGAATAATTTTCTGAGTTCTCTAAACCTTTTAACTTGTTAGCTTGTAAGATGAAAAAGTATCCTGAGTTTGTTAAGACTTGGCCGTGGCACCATTTGCTGGATGTGGCTCAGTGTCAGGGACAATGCCCTCACACTGAAATGATCCTTTCCCAGCTCCCTGCTTGGTGCTGGTTTGAATCCTGTTTTAGCTGTCCTCGTTCTGAATGCTCACACTTGATCCATCTCACAAGATTTCGAAATTCAATAATATTGATTAGCAATAATGAATATTACTCAGCTAACAAAAGCCTGACTAAATGTTTTTGCTTTAGTGAAGCTTCAACTTTTCAGCAATATAAAAGAGTCAAAATACTGGCTGGATTTCCCCAAGACGTTGAAAAAATTGCAAAAATTTCCTTGACTTTTTCTACGAAGACTTTAATAGGCCCAAAACAAAAGCTTAGGATTCTTCAGATGAAGCTGAAATCTCTCAATAATCCAAAAAGGTGAGTGTTTGTCATGTATCACAGTTGGGTATCAACTAAGTTGCTCAGGATGATTTCTCAGTAACCTGTATTTCCCTGCATTATTATTTTTAATTGCATATTCTTAAGTGTATGAATATTCTTCTTATCCTCCTGGTGATTAAATTTGTCATGTGGAAGAGCTGCTGTGTACATTAACATGGAGGTGTCACACGTGCTGTGTGTCTCAGCTGTGCTTTCAAGGACCAGCCTGACCTACACCTGCATGGTGAGCTTCTCCTCCATAAAATAAATTTTATCAAGCACTTTTCTGATTTTCTCATGTGTCTGTACACAGCTTTTCAAACTCAGGTGTGAAATGGAGCACTTCAGCAGCATGTGTGACTGGAATAATTTTTTTGATCTTATTGATGAAGGTAAAAAGTTCTTCTAAGATCAGAACACAGCTTGTGTCTGCTTACAGTTAAAATTAAATAATCTGTTTTTGTGGTTTTAGGTTTTTTGTAATTGAGTGTGATTACTAAGCATTTATTAATTCTGGTTTAAAATATTTCAGCAGTATTACCATATGTTCATTTTTTAAATCTCCAAATTTACTTGTACAGTAACACTAGCAATTAAATTTCACATTTACATCTTGTGAAAAGAACATATTACATGGAATGGGTAAGAAATATCCAGGAGTAGCAAGAGTACTTTATTTGAGAGTTGTTAATTTGTTTCTTATTAATGGCAGACTCAAGAAAGCCTGAATTAAAATTAAAAAAAAAAAAACCAAAAATGCTTATCAAATATAAAATTTTAAACAAGTAATGAGTGAGAATAATATTACAGTACTTAGTAAGTCTTAAGTCAGTATATTTTATTAACTTGAGATGTAACCTAACAGTTGAGGATTTCTTATATGGTGTATGATAATAACCTTATAGGAATTGGGTGTGATACTTTGTAAAAATTATGAAACCCTCTTAAATTAATCTACTATTTTAGATTTACCGAGAAAGAGGAGGAGATGGATGGGAGAGACTTAGGAAGAAACAAAACACTCAGTAATCAAAATAGTACCCCAGAATGTACATACATTTGACTTTATTAACTTATTGAAAGCCATAAGTCTCAAGCTCTCAGATGAAAATGGCATGATTTCATTTGAAAGCCTTTGGTGATGAGAGAGGATGAAAAGTTCTAAATCATATTCCAATTTTCTCAGGCCAATGGTGATAAATCAGAAGACATATTTAGTGTAAACCTGTCAGTATTTGGGACTTTCTCAGATAATGATCTAGCAAGCAAACAAAAAAGATTTTCAGTGAACAGCCCTTATAGGGTTTAAGTTTTCATTCCTGTTGGTCTGACTCTTGTTAGTTTGAAAGCAAGATGCACTTGATACGCTTTAATATAGGATCCATTTAAGTCCTTCATGTGGAGCCTCATCAGATTGCAGCTGTAGAGGCATGTTGGCTGCTTTTAGAGAACAGTGAAAAATACTGTATTGAATCAGCATGTGAAGGTAACTTAAATGCAGATGCTACAACACTATTGGTTAGTATTATAACTACCTATATTTACCTTAGTTACATATAGTTACAACAATTACTTGAATACAGGATGATCAACTAGAAATTACATTAAAAATATTTAAATTATTCACAATAATGTAGTAGATAAAAACCAGGGGACAGATGCAGGGATAAAAGACAATAGGAGTCTCAGTCTCCCCAGGTCTGGGTTAACGACAAACTGTGGAAGTTTGGGGAGTATCACAGACAATTGTCTGCTATGCTGGTCCACTATTCACACAGGTGGTGTGTGAATTTGGGAGTGCTGAAAGATACACTTAATTTTCATACTGTTCTTCTGATCCCTGAGATAAATCAGATAATTCTGCTCACCCATAAAACCAGAAAGTTTTGTTAACTTATGCATGTCCAGTGTCAGTTATCCCAAAAAGCTTATAAACCTGTCAGTGAATTCAAACTCAGTTAAAGGGGAAGGTGAATGTCTCAAAGATACCTAGCCCAGACACCTCTGGGGTTTTTTGAACACAAGATCAAAGATAGTATAAAGAAGACCTTGCAAATACCTCTTCTGAACAACTGTGGCATGGCCATGCTTTTTAATGGAGAGCAGAGAAGCCATTTGGGTTGAGGGGTTAAGAAAGCCTTACCAACAAAAACATTTTTTGTGTTTTGCTCCTTGGTGAACTTGCTCCCTGCTCAGGGCTTCTCTCCTGTGAGGCATTTCTGTTACTCAGTAATCACAAGCTGAGATGGATTGCACTTCAAAAGAGATAAAATATGTTGGAAAGCATAAGCTTTTATTTCTGGAATTCAGCATTGTGGTTTGCCTAGGTATTTTCCCCCTGTGGTTAGATATAAATAATACTACAAAAATATAATAATGAAACATCAAATTCAAATCAAAACAAATTGGTTTTGAAGGACTGGATGAAATTCTATGCTTTGGATTGTGCAGAACACCAGAATTTGTCTTGATCTTTTTAGTCATATAATTGCTGTCATAGTTTTGTGGAGACCTTAAAAGGTGTCATATTCTTAAGTAAAAATCTGACAGTCCTTTCACATACAGATAGGTGGAGTCTTAACTGGTTGGAAATCTCATAAGAATGAGAAACAATGGAAATTCCTGATGTGGTGTTCTCTCCTTTTGCTGTTTCACTGTATTCTACATCCCAGGCCGAGGTGGATTGTGTGGTATAGCCACATCTACAAGTTCAGAGCAATAGAGAAGATAATTTTAAATAAAATAAACTTGTATGCTATGGAGGTGCCATTAGAGAGTGTGTCTGTCATTTGCCTGTTGAAACCAGCTCTCTCCATATATTACAATTGTGCCTGAAGAGCAGGACTGTGACCTGTCTCTGTCCTAAAAGGCAGAGCACTTAGATTGACCTCAAAAAGCCTGTTTTTCATGTATATGTGACTCCCTTTGAGACCTCTTTATCTGTTCATGTAATACTTGTCAGCTGTGAGTTTTCTAAGTCTTTAGAAGACAAATTGCTCTCTTGCATTAAAATTTCTTAAACATGCTGTCACAACAAGCGAAAGAGAAAATTTTATGAAGTGGTTCTTTACTTTCTTATGTAAAATAAAAGCAGAAAAGTTTTCTTACCTAGGGAACTCAAAATAAATTATTCAGGCCCTATGTTAACAAGAATTGTGCTGATTTTGGGTCATGCTGCTAAAAGAGTTAATTTGAATGCAGATTGATAGTTGTAATGGATGAAATGCTGCCTCTTTGTACTTCAGACCAGTGTGATACACTTCTTTACATCATCCAGCTGATGTTTGGTTGTTTTTCAGTCTGTCAGAGCTACTCTAGGAATGCATGAAATAGGGCATAAACTCAGACAAGGAGACACTTCTTGACCTGAGCACTGTCTCTGAGAGCTGGTAAATACTGGAGGTTTAATATTTCAAATACTGGAATATTTTTCTGTTAAAGTTAACTTTTGTTGTTGTGATTTTTTTCTCTTTTTCTGCTTTTGTAGGCTACAGCTGTGCAGATACGATTTTGTACTGATGGAGAACACTGAACTGACCTTCAAACCTATCCCTTGCTCTGAGAGGGGTACATGAAAAGAGAGCTACTACAAACCTGATTTCTCTCAGAGCAGTGACATTTTGATGCTTACTCAGGATAAAGACTGCAATGAGAAAGGAAATGAGATAAGCTAGATTTATTTTTCAAGAGTCTACCTGATAATATGCATTACTTGCCCTGAGTGCCTTAGGCTGAAATTAATTGAAAAGTTCAGACATGTATGTGCTTTGAAAATTATTTGAGTAATGTAAATGTATCATGTTGGAGAACATGCAGTGGACTGTTCATTACTATTTGTTAGCAATGAAACAACTACTGAATTAAATATGAATTATCTGCATAATCCTGGCACATTATTTGTCATATGTATATTTAAATATTTATTATTTGTAATGGGTTTTACATGGAAACATAATGATCTGTCTACCAAGTGAATTTAATATACTGTACATGTGATCTACGGATCTAATACACAACAGTTTTGCTGTTCTGTGTTCACTGGATAAATGAATTCATATTTTCTCTTTATATAATGTCTCAGTATGAGAAGTAGAACAATAGTATTTGTGAGCACATTTGTAAATTTTCCAGTTTAAATCTCTTGTCTTTATGCTCATCATAGATTAATGCTATTGCACTGAGGTTTTTTAATAAACACTATGTGTTATATAGTGTTGTTTCAGATGCAAAGTAACCCAATGTCTATTCTGAGGAGAAAAAACTTAGAAGTGAAATAAATGTATTTTCATTTTGTTTCTGTTTGGGCCTCTTGGAATTAGAGCTGCTGCATGGGTTGAGACTGATGACAGCTTTCTACCTATTGGGATGTGAGAAAGAATAAATGGTACAAAAGGATTACCTCTTCCAATTCAGAAAAAAAAGTGTTTTCTTGTCCCAAACTGCCTTTCCTGATGGAACTCATTGGAGGACAGATGGGTGTATTTTTCTTCCATAAGGCTGTTTTATGTTTTTTGTGCTGGTTTCTCATCCAAATGCATCCTGTGCACATTATCCATTTCCTTTCTTTCCTATGCCCCTCTGTCCCTACGCTTGACAGCAATGCTTGGCCAAACCTGTTAACCAATTTCATCTGAATGTCAGTGGAGTGGGATGTCCAAAAGCTGTGAATTGTATGTTTTGTTGCAAGTCAAAAGCTGTGTTTTGAGGAAGCTGGAATATAGTGACCTAAGGCAGGCAGGCACGTTTTCACTGCTGGAGACAAATCCAGCATGCTGGGCAGTCCATGCAAAGCTCTGAACCAGCCATTGCACATGTTTTTACTTGTCCAGACAAGCCACAAATATACAGACCTGAGGACAGACATGCTTATGGACTGACTCTTTAGAAAAGAATTAATCCTAGAGAAATAGTCATTATATTACTGTAGGCAATTACCATAGCTATAGTCAAGTTCTCAGCTTTAGCATTTTGCTATGTAATTCTTCTTTCTTTTGAGTGAGTCATTAGGAGATACACAGGAGAAGATATTTTTGTCTGCTTCTATGCTGATGTATTAAGGGTTGGATTTTAGAAATTTCTCTTCTTTTCTGTGTTTTGAAACTGCTGTCACTCTCCTTATTTCATTCTGCAGGTTTTTGTCCAGCCTTTCTGTCATCTACCCTAGTCTGACCTTAACAGGTCTCTGAGCTTCCTTTCTTTCCTCACCTTGCCTCCAAATACCTGCTACTTATATCCCTTTAAACAAGCACAGAGACCTGAGACTAGATTTCAAATATCTGGAACTAGTGTGTGGTATAGACATTCAGGCATAGAAATATATCAGACTGAGATACCTTCCTAGAATGTTTCTGTTTTCCCTGCTGACACAGGAAAGCATACAGACATGACAAAGTGTTACTCAGTGCAGTGATAAGGGAAGAATAATATTTTATAAAGGGAATGACATTTTCACACAATTTAAACACCCCTATAAAATATGTGGTACAGGAATAGCGATTTTTTGCCTTGATTTTCATTAACTTTGGGTAAAAAAGAGTCAACAGGGTTGATAACTCTGGAGGTTCCAAGAAACAGTGTGAGACAAAGAAAGTTTTTTTTTCCCAATTTCCAATTTTAGCTGGTAATTTCCTTTTCGTAAGAGGGACTGTTCCAGGCAGTGCATTTCCAGCACATAATTGCACTTCTCAAGTGGCTGAGCATTTGTGTCTCCCAGCACCAACCAAATGATCTGTAATTGTTCAGAAATGCAGTGCTTTCTGTGGCTCGCTGCCACATGCTACTTTGTACTAATTGTGTCAGCTCTCTCAGACTCAGCAGAGGATGCCACAGCCAGGCAGAAAATGAAAATCTTCCAGGGAGTTCCCTGTTCTGAGGCATGTGGTGGTGGTGGCTCAGTGGAGCAAACTTCTGCATCAGAGCTGAAGAGAGGCTGGAACTCGTTGCAGTTCATTTGTGCATTTGCATTCAGAATGCAGAACACCCCCTAACAGTGTTCATTTTAATACAAAAAGGTGTCATTGGGGAAATACAGAAAGGGCTGAAAACACCAAATCAGCTTCCTTTCAGAAAATCTGTGAAGTGGTGAATTAGGTAATTTTGGAATTAAATGTTTGCCTTATACAACTGCCCTGAATGCTCCAGTTTTCTCCTGGTTCATTATTTGGCAATGAACCCTGTTGGATTACCTGGTGATGCCATTGTTCTTTGATTTTTCTCACCTGTAAAATGGAAACACTCAACAATTTTTGATGATAAATTTGTTAGCTTTTAAAAATTGTGCTTGTATCTAGTTTTTTAAACAGTAAGGGAGAATCTGTGTACGTGGGAAGAAAAATACATCCCATGAGTAAATGTAGGCTCTGTAATTAACCACTGTATTGTAGTGATGCCAAAGGGATCTCATTAATGTGCACTTGCAGTAATTAGCTCTAAGTTGGTTTCATCAGGTCCAGCAAGCTTGGGAAATTTAATGCAGTATTTATATTTAGTGTGTAGTCACAGGGAGATTAAATTGTTAAGTGGCAAGTTTAAAATCTCATACAAACATGTTTTTCCTGTGTGTGTATAGGACTTGATAAATTCATCTTTCCTTTTAACTATACTGTTTGGAATGGCATGACAGGAAGGATATGTCAAGAAACTCATTAAATCACAGGAGCAAGTAGGATCTTACTTGGATGAAAGGCAATGGGTAAAAGACAGGAGATGTTTGCTGCATCACCATCTTAATTCACAATAGGGTGAAACGGCCTAGATCAAAGATAGGTAGGACAAGACCATTTGCTAGTTTAATTTGGGATGGCTTTATTGATTTCAGTGATGCTATATAGAGTTAAGGCTGTGGTTTATGATCTCTGCCTCAGATAAGGATTGATTACACATTGGATTTGCTTATTTGTATAAGGTGAAGTGCAGATGTATGATGGTGGAATTAAGGGCTAGGTTTATATGCAGCTAAGTGGAAAGTAATTTAATAAGAAGATGCTGAAAGGAGGTTGGGTATCTTTTTAAGGAGAAGAAAGCACTGTAAAAACATCTACTCTTCTCATGCAAGTTTTGTAAATAGAGTTATAGGTTACTTCTGAAGGAATATTTCAGGGTAATTAATAATTACATGAGGCATTAATGTTTGGATAGAAACTGATGGGTTAATACAGCAGAGATGATATGAGTCAAGAGGGAAGGATTCAGACATGGGATTGTAAACAGGTCCTAAAACAGACAAGTCCACCTTCACATTTGACACCTGCCACTGACAGCACTCAGCTGATACCTCAACTTCTTTTCCCAGTTTGAAATTTCCAAGGTTTCTTTCGAGCTTATCGGGACAGAGAAAACACAGGATACCCAGAGATTGGAGTTCTCAGTGGCAGAGGGACTCCTGGGTGAGAGGTCTTACTTTAGGTGCTGTTAATATAATTTTAATACTGAATGGTCAATGTGTAACTCCCAAAATTCTGTGTTCAATTGTCAGTTTCAAGTGAACTGTCTGTCCTTTCTTCCAAGGTAAGAAGCACTTGTATAGCTGGTGCCACAAAGCTCTGGATTTGTTGCAGCTGCCAGGGATGCTCTGCACTGTGGCATCAAAATCCATTTTATTTTCAGCCCTTGCATCCTTCTGTCTACTGTAGGAATGTAAGAGCTGGCTCCCCAACACTGGTCAGAGTGCATTAGGTGTGCTCCTGGAAAGCATCTTTCTATTTAATTTCATTTGAAAGCAACCCACTCTGCCTGTTCTGAGAGCAGTCTGAAATAAGAATGGTGTGGTAAGTCAGGATTCAGACTAAAAGGCTTATGTAGATACTGCCAAGGTGCTGTGGATAAAGAGATCATGCAATGGGTGTGTCTGAAAAATGGGAAGATGACACCTGTTAAAAATGTGGGAGTGTGGCAGTTAATATTTCTACCACAGCTCAAAATACCAGACACCTACTTGCTTCCTGCTTGACGGAGTATGAAGATGGGGTGATTTTAATAATGTTTATCAAATATGTGCAGTTTACACATTAATTGCATGGTGTATTTAACCTTCTCATTTCTGTTATATCATTATGAATATAAGCACAAGGAGTAGGGATAATGGTCAGACTGATACAATGTACAGAGAGAAAAAGAGAAACCATAAGTGGAGATTAGAAAAATGTTTCAAGATTTTCAAAGAAATTGAAACATTGTCAGAAGAGGGCAGCCTTTTCCCACAAACTATAAACAAACAACAGAGGAAACCTCTGAAATGATTCCTTTCACTAGAGTTATGCATTCCACTATGGGGTTAACCTTGTTAAGGAAACTGGAACATGCACAAAACTTGATCACAAGAAGAACGCTTCTCTTTTGTGCTATCTTCAAAGGACATAGGCCTGGTTTTGTAGAAATATTTTTTTTCCTCTTATGTTCAGACAATAGAGTTAGAAATGATTGTAAGATGAGTCAACAAAGGGAAATGAAATTATCCTTCTTTTTAGTTTTATTTTTAGTTAAAGAGAAATGAACTTTGAATACTTGGGGTATTAAGGGCAAAAGATGCTTGCTTAAATACTGCAGAGAAGTAAGCCAGTCTTTAGATTAAGAGTGAACAAAGAACTAGAAAATTAAATGAATGATGCTTTATTAATATATTCTTAATCACAACAATCTGTCTCAGTATTTATTCAAATACAATATGTAGTTTATGAAGACTGTTTCAAATAGTGAGATTTATGTCATAAACAATTGGCACACTACACTGGTTTCCTACAGAACTCATTGCTCTCAGTAGGCTCCAGCTCCAGCTAGTCTGTAACAATTCCAGTGAATTTGTCATTGCTGTGGAAAAAGTGCCCGAATTTGACTGAACATCATTTGGGAACTGATAAAGAGATTACAAAGATTTTTTTTTTTTTTGGGGGGGGGGGGGGGGTGCCTTGTTTTTTTTTTTTTTTGTTTGGTCTTTTTGAGGTTTGTTTGTTTGTTTGTTTGTTTGTTTGTGGGTTTTGTTTGGTTTTTAATTTCTTATTCCTGAGTGGAAGGAGTAATCTTGTGGTTGTGTCTTTTTATGAGTAGATTGGATCCTGGCTGGGTTAGACTATGGAGCAAGGAACTCTAAATGGAAGGCCAGGCCAGGCCAAATATCTAGACAGGGAATTTGGGTCTAGACACTGAGCTGAGTGGGGGCTCAACTTCAATTAATGAAGTTTTTAGATCTTGATTCAGCAAAGAAGTTAAACTCCAGTGATTTAAGTGAATGGTTAAGATAAAAATTAGGTGCTTTAACAGAAGCCTACCTAATTGCAGTCTCAAGCACTTAAGTGCTATTTGCTCAGAGATTAAAGATTATTTTAGTACTTAAAAACATCATAAAATATTTAGTTTGTGTACAGTATTCATTTTATACCATTGTTCCAGTTAGGAAGCAAACATACAGCATATTACCGTACTTCAAGAGAGCTGAATTTTGGATATTTCCCAATGTTTTGACTAGCAAAACACATGGGTTTCCTGGTAGGTCCACATTATTGAAGAGATTCATACAAATTGGACATTTTTCAGGAACAGCATGACTCTATCTGTTAGTTATGATGTTTCCTTCAGAGCCTGGTTGGAGGTAGCAGCCTTGCATCCTTGTCTCTGGACGTGTGTGTGTGGTGGGTTGGGTGTCAGGTGCCCACCAAAGCTGCTGGGTCACTGCCCTCCTCTGCTGGACACGGGAGAGAAAATCCAACAAAAGGCTTGTGGGATGAGATAAGGGCAAGGAGACATCACTCAGCAGTCACTGTCACAGGTGAAACCGACTCACCCTGGAGAAATCAGATTAATTTATTACTAGTCCAATCAGACCAGGGCAATGAGAGAGGAAACAAATTCTTGAAACCTTTCCTCCCATCTCTCCTTTTTTCCCAGGCTTAGCTTCACTCATGAATCCTTTACCTCCTTTTCCACAGTGGCACAGGGGGAAGGGCAACAGGGGCTCTGTCAGTTCATCACAGGTTATCTGCAGCTCTCTCCTCCCCAGGGGGAGGACTCCTCACACTCTTCCTCTGATCCCATGTGGGTTCTCTCCCATGGGAGGCAGTCCTACATCAACTCGTCCAACTCAATGCCTGGTCACACAAACCCAGTACAACACAATGAAAATTTTTCCCTCCATAGAAGTTATTGCTGGCTTGTCATTAGGATTCCTAGGCCATCTTTTAATTGTCAATAGCTGGATTTAATTTCTCATTTTTTAATCCTTTCTTTCTGGACAAAGAGAGAAGAAAGTCGCTTCTGGTCAGCAAAATTGCCCACTTTGAAATCATGTGTCCTTATTGTGGAAAGATTACTTTAAAAAAAAATCTTAAACTAGAACCATTTTTAAATTAAAAAAGTAAATTTATATTTTAATATATAATGGTGAAGTGCTTAGCTCTACCAAATGTAGGGCTTATGCTGATTTATATCCAGGTAAATCCATCTGCCTTTCCTGCAAATGTTTTTACTGCTCCATCCAACTCAGTGTTCTCTGGTTGGTGCCAAAGACCTCATGTTTCCATTGGTTCAGCTAAACTGTGTCAGTCACCTTTATTTGGATAGATAGGAAGCTTGCAGCTGTGAGGACAACTACCAGAAGGACAGGGGTTACAAGTCCTAAAGAACAGAGCTGAAAAATGATACAAATCATCAACCTGATCAGTTGGGTAAAGTGAGAGAAATAAAGGAATGTCTTGGGTTATGGAACCAAAAAAAATGTGTATTCTATTTCATCTGTTGAAAGCAGTTTGGGAAATGTAGGTTTGTTTTTTTTGTCTCTTGTAACTACGGGGGGAGGGGCGTGGATGCTTTCTGATAATGGCCCAGCTGTTAAAACCTGGT
>VZUI01044171.1:0-23068 GCA_013401135.1 Cettia cetti
CCCCTCCCCTCCCCTCCCCTCTCCCCCAAAATAATGAAATTTCTTTCACAATACTTACTCATGAGAGCTGCTACCACATCTAGGGCTACAATGTTATATGTTGCATTTTGCTTTCTTTTAGTAAAGACAAATGCTTTCCTTACTTCCTTCTTTCCCCAATTTATTGTAAGGATGACTTGCCAAGAAGAGATTTTCAAAATTTACTCTTCAGATTGGAAGAAGGAAAGGCAAGAAGGTACAACCCTGTGAATGAGAAGCTCTACTTGTTGCAAATTTAATTTGTGTTCAGTAAGCAAGGAAGAAAAAAAATAGTGTTTAGTTTAATATTTCAGGAAATTATACAGTAATTGCCCCGAGAAATGTAGTGTACTGAGGCCAGGGCACAGTCCAGCATAACTTCCCACACATAGAGCCATTTGCCAAGCCTGGCTGATGCACAGTTCTTGTACAAGTACTTAATTGTGGTGCATGACTGTTTACCAAATTATTTTTACTTTTATGAAAAATAACATGGATGTTTTTACACCAGAAAATTTGTTCTTTTGTCTTCTAGCTATGAGCATACTTAGTATAACAATAAAACAGTAGAAATTCATTTAGGTCATCTATTCCATTCCCTCCCCTGTGATGAATTAATTCTTAAATTGTGTTCATTAAAGTTTTTTTCAACATATGAACAACACTGAAAAGTCATGCCATGCAAGTGGGGAAATAGTATAGAACCAGTAAATAGGATTACAGGAACATCTGCTGGAAACGTTTTTCTTCTGAAGTATGACATTTATACCTTGGCAATGGGCAATATTCACGTAAACTGCCGATTATTTGTACAATTGAACTCTCATTCTTTCTGACAACTCTACCCAGCCTGTTTCCATGGCAGTCCAAGAGATTTCACCCCTCTCTTTTGGACGAAAAACATTTGGGCTGCTGGGATTTCAGGGTTTAAGCAGGATGCGTAGTACCTGGGTGTTGGCTGGCTTCCTTCAAGATATGTACCTACAAATACTGTTTGTGCCTTTAAAACAGGCATTTTTCTGTAAGGAAGTGAAGAGAATAATAAAACAGATATAAAAAAGGCAAAAAAAAAAAAAAATTAAAGCAAGGAGACTACAGCATTGCCCTGATCTTACTTACAGTAAAATGAGGAAAGTTCTCTGCTTTCAAGACAAAACTCAGTTGAGAAGTTTGTTTTTTATATACACAAATTCCTTTTCCTTGCATTTTCATAAACCAAAAAGCAGTTGTGATGACAGTGCTGCAAAAGGGCAAGAAAAGGTAAATCAAAATTACTTTAGGGGATTAAGAGGCTTAATGAGAGTGACCCTGAAATCATACAAAACAGTATTTTAAACAAAAGCCCTGCTTCTCTGGCACAGAGGAAGCCTCAACATAGAAAGTGAATGCTCCCTCTAAATTTCAAATTGTCATTCCATTCCTTCATTGTATGTGCATGTGCAATGGGCTCCTGGGAGTTCACTGTGGGGCAAGTTCAAAGCCCATCTGGGATGAATAAGGTAATCAGTGACTGTCTAAATCACCACATTGCCTTAGTCCTGATTTTTGTTTCAGTCCTGATTTTTGTTTCAGATGAGGAGAAGGTGGTAAGTGCTGATGGAATCTTGAAAGGCTGTCTGAGGCAGTGAGTATGAATGGGAGTGAGGCTAGGGCTGGGGCACCTGGCCAGATTCGAAGTTGAAGCTGATAGGGAAACTGCTTCAGCTGGCAGAGATTTAAACATACAGGAAAAAATGAGCCTTTATTCATTATTGTCCGTACAATTCCAGATTTTTATATCACCACAGCAGAATTGTGCCTTCCTCCTCCAAGTCCAGAATAGGAAATTCAGGGAGAGCATCCTATCTAGCATTTAAATAGTAGCAGAAATTCTGTCCTCAAATTAACAACTTAGGCTTTATTTCCTTAATGTGTTTAGCTCCAGTTAGAGTAAATGAAAGTTTTAGGTTAGTCTGAGCAGACAGACTGACAGGCTGGGGCTCCTCCATGCATCATTTTCTCTTTTCTCACTTGTGCATCGATCAATAAGGGTTAGTACAGGGCTGTGACTGTCCCTGTGCAGGCAGCTCAGGTAGTCCTTGCACCCGTTTAATGGAAACTCTGGCTCCAGCCAGTTGGGTATATAAAATTACAGCAGTCAAAACGTTTCTCTAGACATCTGATAAATAATGAAAAGAGCTTAATAGGTACTTCAAACAATTGCCCTTCCATCCTTTGGAGTATGGAGTTATCTTTGCAAAGGGCTAAATCCATGCAGGTTGAAAGTTTCCTTTAAAAGGTACACCTTTTGTGACAAAGGGACATGGATACAAAGGTAGGGAGACAGGTGCTTTTGCACTGGTTTTATTCCTGAACATGTTGACTGTATTTTGCCTATTTGATCCAGATTCATTCCATCATTTAACTCACAAGAGCCCCCTTTGAATACAAACCCCTAGAAAGGGGGCTGGGATGGTATCCATGTCTTGGACACCTGTATTCTTGTCTTAGACATGACATTTCTGATACGGAACAAAGGCTGCCAAATGGCCACATCCACAGCTGAGGAGGGTACAATGACTTGGCACATCCTTTTAGTTCATTTCATGCACAGACTTTATTTAAAGACTTATTATAAATGATAAATGTTAGCTAACTTCACAAAACCTCCAAGGAAGCTGACAGCAGGCACATTCCAGGGTATGTGGCTGGGCAGTTTAGATTTCAGGCTGGCAATACCTCTTTTCTTTTGATCCATGATCCTTGTTGAGGGAGTATCTTGTCATGTCAGCAGTAAATAACTAATGTAGTCTTCATATGGTGCCAATAAGCCATTAAGAAGCCTCCCAGTCGTACTTCTACTGCTCTCTTGCTGACTTTGCACCTCACTCATACAGATGCTGCACAGGCAGTGTCAACACTTGCATTGGCTTTGCCTTTGTAATGCACAGAAAGTAGCTATATAATAATATATTTCTAAGATGAGGCTAAGATAGAAATGGCAGTGGGTGGGAATAAGGAGAACCAGGTTGTCAGAGTAGCCTGTTTTTAGATTACAACTTTCTCCTGTCTGGTTTTTGCTGTAAAGATGGTCTGCATGCTCTGTAATGTATCAACACTTCCATAACCCCAATTAAAAACAATTAAAAGGAAATAAGGAAAGGTTATGCTTTTGAGTAAACTACCAAAGCTCAAAAAACAATATATATGCCCAGTGGTACTGAAGAGACTTGAACCTGCTAAATAAATTAAGATGGGAACTATGCACCTTAACTCTTTTGAATTCCTTGAAATATGGAGATTAGGAGCCAAAATGGATCATGACTAAGAACTGAGGAGTTTTGGTTGAGGGAAGTGGAGAGATAATCACAGAGACAAAATTGTGGATGAAAGGTTGTTATTATTCAGTCTTGTAAATAACTTTTCAAAATATCAGTCTTTTGTTCAGCATCTTTTTCAGTCTTTTTTATTCAAAGTCAATGAGGAAGAGGCATTTGTATCTCTTTACAACTGTTGCTCAATTGGTCATTTAGTTTAACTGCTGACTTTTTCTCCCTATCAGGTGGTGGCAACAGCAGCCTTTCACAGCAAAAGAAAATCTACATGCGCTGCCATTCAGCAAAGACTGTTGGAATCAGCGGTAAATATTTAATGTGTATTTGCAAAAATGGCCCTTTCCTTTCATTCTGTTTCAGGATCTTCTTCACATCTTCATGTCAAAGATCTGGTTTCATGGATCACTGCTAATGAAGCTTTCAGATACAGGCCATAAATATATGTATATGTTGATCAAAAGAAGACAGTTTTTAATTGCTATTACTATACCTCATACGGGAAAAGGAGCTTCAGTCACATGAATTCTTTGTCCCACTGAACAAAAGAAAAATTGAGCAAAGGCACAAATTTGCAGCATGGGAAAATCAAGCACCAGAAGTTATGCCAGTTACAACCAGAAGAGAGGGGTGGGATCTAAAGAGGTTGATAACTGCTATTTTACAATTACTTGCAAGCACATTCAATAAGAACAATTTTTTATGTATATATATGTAAATGTGAGCGGTAATTTAACTCATTTAAGTAAGGACAGTGCCAATGCAAGCAAGCTATTTATAGTAAGGACAAAGAAACCCCACATGTTTAGCTTTTATATTGTAATCAAAACCTTCAAAATAATATACAGATTATAATCATAGTAGCTGATGTTGTCATGTGTGCTATACATTTCTGTTTCACACATTTGGAAAGAAACTAAAAGAATTTGAGTGATCAAACACTGGGTGAAAACACAGGGCTTCTGTATCTGCTTGTCTCACTATATCCCTCTACTTGAAAATATTTTTCCATTTTTCTTTCTTTTCTTCCAGCAACTAATCACTGGCATTTCATCCACTTGCCTCCCCTCAGCCTCCACAAGTAAATGACAGTAATAAAAAATGTTCATTTATGCTACTATTATTAATTATTTTGGGTACTGAAGCCTCTGCTGTTCCTAAGGACAGAAAGCCAGTATAGGACAAGGAACACAAGAGATACCTGCAGCTAAAGCATAATGGATTTTTTTAAAAAAGGCCTTTTCACATGGAGCTTAATTATTATAAAAAGTTTAGAAAGAGAAGGAAAATCATGAAAGAGTGGTCCATTGTGGCTACTAACTGTGAACACCTAATTTTGACCCATAGTCCAGAAATTCTCCGATTGCTTTGGGGGTATACAGAGATGTTCCCCCTCCTATACTTCTATACCATCCTGCCTCCACGGACCCAGGAGCAAACACACACTTCTTTGTTCTTATAGTCCTTTCCCTTAAAAATGTGCAGGGAGAGAGGAAGCAGGACCAGATGAGCCTTTGCACTGACATCATGTGGATGTTCTCTGTTATGTTTCACGCTGATGTTACAGCTAGGCAGGCCACTCCCTTGCTACTCACTCTCCCTTCAGCCAGCCCTGCAAGCCGGGTCTCTGATGTAAATTCTGGAGAATTCAGTGAAATCTTTTTTCAGATCTTCAGAGCAGACTCCTAAAGGCAAAAGCCTAGTTAATACTCCAGCAGAGAGCATCTCATTATTACATAGGGCTGGTTAGAAATGGTAATCAAGTTACCGAAAGGAAAATATTTAGGACGCATTATTTAAACTGCATAAGTTATCTGTATGGTCATTCCCAGGCAGAATGAATATTTCCTCAATTTAATTTAATTTTATTCCATTTAATTTACACCTTTCATTACTTTGTATGAATTGCTCTGCAACGTCTTCACAAAACAGGCTCTGCAGGAAATGGTGTGAGCTACTGACATAATTTCTATTATCATTTCTAGTACTATAAAATATTGCAACAGTAGAGAGTTTCCTCTTGAATAAAATATAAACCCGAGGTTCTTCTCTGGATGCAGTTATGTGGTAAATATAATTGCAACCTAAACATGTAAGTACAGAAATCAGCAGTAGACAAAAACAGCTTCCTTAATGTTCAAATTCACAATTTTTCCCTTACTGCATGGAAACAAAGTCAGCCAGTGCAGTCCCTCCCTCCATGATGTTTGTCCTGCACCATCCTCACAGGCTTCTGGACCTGGTGCCCGCTGGCTGAAGTCCAGCAAAACCAGAGCGTAGGTGCACTTGAGTCATCTAAGTCTGGGAGAATGATTTCACACTTAACAAGGACCTTTGCATCTCACAGGACCTAAAACCAAGAAGTTCTTCACTTTTGACCAATTTTCTAAGGGGCTTTGGAGTTTACTAGCAAGAAAAGCAGGGTTTTAAGAGGCAAAGGGAATTGGACAGTCTGACCACCTCTTCTCCCCACTCTCCAAATGTTCCAATCACTGGGCTATTGTGGAAACGCCAAAGCATTGAGCACTGTCTTCCTGCTGCCCATATCCTCAGGTTCCCCACCACCTGCAAACTAGTCCCAGCACCCTGAAAACATCTCTCACTCCATCAATTCAGCAAAGGTTTTCAGGGATAAGAAATCATAGTTCTTTCTTGCTGCTACTACATACCAGGTCTAAAGTCACTGAAAGGATAAAGTGTGAATAGTCTCTGGATTTTAAATTTCAAGGAAATCTTGTTCATTGTCCTCTAAAATTGGTGGCAGTACAAAGAGTACTGTGATTACTTTGTCCTACTCAATGCTGGTAGTTACTAAAAATCTGCTTGCCATAATATTGAATTGTGTCATGATCACTTGTATATGCTGGACTTCCATAAATATTGGCATTTAGTAATTAAATGGCTGGCTTTGAACTTGAGTAGGCAGTCATTAAAATGGCCATTAAGAGAATTCAGAACTGGAAAATGCTGCTTCTTATCCATCCAGGACACCAGATCTCTCATAAAAGGGAAAGTTTTCATTTAAATAGGTCACATATTCTGTATTTGATGTAATTTGTATTGTATCTTTGTTCTCCCCATATCCCTTCACCCAAAAATATAATTTTCATTTTCATTTCCAGATTCATCAATACAAAATTGAGACTTTGTTTCTGCAGCTCCATTCCAGAGTCCTCCAGAGAGAAGGACTCATGCAAAATTACTTGCAAGGTCTTTGCATGGATTTTAAAATACTGCTTGAAAATATCAGCTAGTATTGGAAGACCAGTAGGAAATGACTGATGAAAACTATATTTTCTAAGGTTATATACCAATGTCTATAGCTGGACACTATACCTTTCCAAGAAAAATACCCAACATGACTGGGAAATAGATATGGGACCATTTTCTAGCTTGGGCTTCCTGTTAGAAACACTGAAACGTGGTGTTATTGTTTAATCCTACCACTTGCACTTCATTTAAAAGTACTGAAGAATTTTAGGCAGTTTGAAAATAGCTGTTCATTTAATATTCCTTTTATTTAAGGTAAATGAATAAGGCAAAGCCAGACTTCACCTTTTGGATGGTCAAAATGACTCCTGTTAATTGCATAGTCACAACTGTTCTGGGCAAGACAAGGACTTTTCGGAACAGGAGCAAAGCAGAAAGGACAGTGCTTCCCAGCATGCAGTTAGGGGCCACTGCTGCTCTGCCAACCATTAGGACATGAAACAACTGGGAAAATCCTTCAAACACCAAAATCCATGCGTTCCAACACATTCTAGTGAGCAAACGAGCATAATAGGAAGAAGTGAAAATGATAAAAGGTCAGTCTGATTGTGTATTGCTCGTGGCAATGGAAGTTCCCATGCTGCAGAAGACAAGTTCACAGGCTTTTCTCTTTCCAGGAATTCCAGGTAGTGCTGACATTTCTCACCTTTAAAAGTTACAGTTGCCATTAATTGCTGCTGGCTGACAGATACCTACATAATGACTATGAAGACACAAGCAGCTTTGAAATTCATGGATTTCAGTCCCCCAGCAGGGAGGGAGGAAAAACGCCGAGGTGCTGCCACCCAGCATGCAGGCTCTCTCTGTTATTGCCATTAACTGCAACTCTCTGCCTGCCACTTTGATGAGAGCCAATGCCAGTAAGCTTTACAAGAGGATTACTGGTTTACACTCTGCATGAAATATGTATCTAATAAGAAGAAATAAGATTAATCTAAAATCAGTTTAAGGGGGAAAATTGCAAATTGAAATGATTTGTAACAATGAGTCTGAAAATTTATGGGGTGCATGTATGCAGCCATGGAGGTGTTAGAATTTGGGGATTGCTGGTATGGTATGCATCTCTTGAGTCCTCTCTATTTTAGACTTAGTAATTACACTTCCACAATTTGTTTGTAGTGTACTGCACCACAGCTGCATGTCTACATAGACTCGTGCATATGTATGTGTGTACCTACAGGAAGAAGAAAAACAAATGGATTTTTCTAATTCAAGTTAGAGTTATATATATTCATAGATGATCCTGTTTGGAAAGAAATATAATCTGTTGACATTTGGGTTTATGAGTGAGCATGTGTATCTGTACAACAGCAGAATGGCACAAAAGAAAGCCATCCAATTTGTTCTTAGCACCATGCCTGACAATTCACCTCTTGATCCTGCCCTTTCCACAGCTTTTCCTCAAGGAATTATTACAGCTAGGAAACCTGAAAGCTGAGAAACATCCCCTCTCCGTGCACAAATGATGATTGTTCCCCCATTTGAGAAGACTTTGGAGCCACACAGGTGTAGTTACAGCAGGACTTGAGGGAGAGGTTTGGCTTGTGCAACCCCATGTGCTGGAGATGCTGCAGCTGGACTCAGTGGAGGGGTTTTCACCCCACCATGGATCTGAGTGAGCTCATTATCTTGCATAAATTACTGCTGTGGAGATCTCAGCTCTGAGCCTCAGGTCTCCAGCTGTAAAAACAAGCTAATATTATCTCCTTAGTGCCTTTTCTCTGTCTCTTTCTTCCAGAGTTCTCCAGGGCAGAGGCTTTTACCTTGTTATATTTGGAAGGTGTCTCTTTGCCTTTAGTTGCTTTTCATCCTACGGCCAAATCAACAAACTGTGATGGGAAGACAGGAGCCACACTGGGGTCTCAGTGGTACATAAGTGGATAAAAAAGCCCTCAAACTGACCCCATAGCAGGAGTTTGTCCTTGCTACTCAGGGCTAGTGGAAGGGAGGGAATATCTGCAGGAACCTTGAAATCTGAAGGATTTTCTCAAGCCACCCATATGGGCGAAGTCTTGATCCATTATTGCTGCAGGAAAACCAGTGTGGAATGTTCTGCAGATTGCAGAGATATCCCCAGTCAGCTACCACTGGGTGACGATTTAGCACTGGATCCATCCCTTGGCATGCTCTGAGGGATTCCCTGTGTTTCTATTAAGGGAAAAGCGAATAGCAGGAGGGGCTGAGGTTGGAGACGATGAGATACAGCCTTGCTCCAGCTGTAGCAGTTACCTGCACTGTCAAAAAAACAGTAGGTCTTAAATTTTAACAGAAGGGACTAAATGCATCCTTGGAGTAACTCCAGAAATTTCTGCATTTTATAAGGGAAAGATTTTGGCCCTCTGTCAGGTTTGTGCACAAAACTAAATATTTTTCTAACACTGAGTCAAAGGTCTGAAATTATTTCTAAGATTGAGAAGTTTGGTGTCAAACCAGAGGAAAGAACCTACCTTACTGCCAATGAAATTGGCTTCTCCATATTTTTAGTGTATGTCAAATAAAACAGCACTTTTCAGGTAGATGGTTTTTGCTGATGTTGATTTCAAAATTTCAATTTCAAGTGCACTAGAGGGTTTCTCTGTGAGAGAGACTTGATTTTTTTGCTGTCATTTTTCAAAGGGTTGCTGTAAAAGCACAGAATTTGCTTCCTTTAGAAATACTGCAACATCCTGAGCTCATGTGGTGGTGAAATGTGCCCTCTACCAGTTACTGCCTTCCCTGTCTGGGTGACACCAGAGTGGAGTTGTCTGAAGAGGTTATCTTAGACTTTAACCCTAAATGTTTGTAGCTGGTTGCATTCAGTTGGACTAAAAACATTCTAACAGCTGAAGCATGAGGTAGTGATGTGTTTGGGCTGTGACACAGTTCAGTGGGATTCCCAGCATTTCTTGCAGGATAATTCTGGCTACTTTTGTTTCCAATGGCCATCTCACAGGCATCAATTCCCAGAGGTGGAAGGCTTGACATCATGTTCCCACAGCATAGCATGGGGGCACAGGCAACAGATCCCATGTCTGATGCTCCAGTCCTGCTGCAGCTCCCCAGGATAATGTTCACACAAGAGACTATCACAGATGTGTTGTGGCTGCAAAGGGGAGGATGGAGAAAGAGGCTGAGGGTACTTATCTGAGCAGGAGGTTGCTGAGCTGTATTTCCAGGGAGGCCACTTCTGTTCAGCCTTTTTAAGTATCGTTTTCCCCATCTGCTATGTAACGCTTATTTGCCCACTCTGGTGTCAGGAGACTTCACTGGTGTCTATGAAGTTTTTTGATGCATGACAGCTCTACATGAAAAATAAAATGATCAGAGCTTGTTTCTATCTGTATCACTTTTACTTGGACATCAGCAGCTGTCCAGTGCTACCAAATACAATACATTCAGAAAAAAAAAAATATTTTTTTCAATGAACTCATGAATGGTACTTCCCCAATTCAGAGCTGGCTTCCTAGTCTTGAGGTTTTTTGCCAATAATAAGATTTGCAGTTGTTTTTCTACAATACTGCTTATGACCTCCTTTTTCCTCTTAAAACAATGCACAAATCCCCTACTCCTCTCCCATAATTACCTTTCCCTGGAGTACAGAAATCTGCATTGTTTGTGAATAATATTTGACCAACCCCCCCCCAAATAAACAAACAAACAAATAAACAAAACAGAGGAGAAAAACCACTATTGAAAATTTCCTTTATCAGGAATAATATTAAAACAATAAAAAAAAAAAAAAAAAGAAAAGAAAAGTGGCAGCTGATGTAAACTGCAAGGGATAGTAAAGGGTTTGCTCAGAGAATGGACACACATGGAACAATGAGTGCTCAGTTACAGGACGCTCCCCCAAAGCCCTGGCACAGGAACAGATCCTGTCACTTCTGCATGGCACCACAGATCTATAGAGCCTATGGAGGCTGCAACTAAATGTCTGCAAAAGCCAAAGGACTCTCCTCATCCATCAGATTGACTCAGCAGCGAGTCTGAGAGACATGGCTGCTGAATGCAAAGCCGCTAGCTGACAGGCGCTGCCATTTACATGCTTTAATTAAATAGAGACAAGGAGATGGGAAGGGTCTGAATCAGGGCAACAAGAGGCAACTGAGCACCAGAGAGCTTGGATGTTTTCACTCTGTCATCTGTTTGCTTTATCAGCAACATTTTTGCTGGCCAGGCTAGTGCGTATTAACAGGGGTTTTTATTTCTAGGTTGAATTTAAGCCTTTGACTAAATCTCTCTGTCACTAAATAGGCTCTTCTCAGCTTTGTATTCCTCACATAAACTTGGTTTAAATATCTCATGTTTGATAGATTCATTTATTTTTAACTCCCAGTTATCCCAGATTCCCCACTGGTCCTGAACGCTTGTGATTCTCCATCTGCAGAATTATATTAGCCTGTAACCATCACAGGCTTAGATATTGTTATGGAGATGCTGCGTGGTGGTTTTGGCTTTCTGATGTCCCTGCTGGCCTGATTATGTATGGATTCTCCACAAATGGAAACATGCCTCAGATACAGCATCAATCTC
Source organism: Cettia cetti (assembly GCA_013401135.1). Taxonomy (NCBI): domain Eukaryota; kingdom Metazoa; phylum Chordata; class Aves; order Passeriformes; family Sylviidae; genus Cettia; species Cettia cetti. Next base: position 11,112 of record VZUI01044171.1, read on the forward strand.
AGCACATCCCCATTAAAGCCCCCCCAGGGAGGTGCTGGTAGGCTGCAGCTCCCATGCCACGGCTGTGGGGAGCATTTCTGGGTGTGGGGTGGTGTCTGTCTCTGCATGTGGCTTCTTTGTTTTCCACAGAAACATAATAAATCTAGTATGAGTATGACAATGTACCTTAAGTGGAAAATTACACAGAATAGAAGTATACAGTACAAATTTCTCTTCCCCATTTACAGCTAGTCTAAAAAAATATCTAGAGCCCCATGGGTCTCAGACACTGTGCATCTTTTTTGCCACAGTTTATACTGGTTTGAATTTGCTGCTTTGGGTTCCTTCAAAAATAAGGTCTTTTGGAATTTCTCATGGATCTCTGAAAACACTGCTGTTACCTCCACTGCTGGTGAATACAATCTCATAAAAGTGAAAGAGAACTGTGCTACATCTCTGCACCTTTATCCCAGATAATGCTGGAAAGATTAATGCTAACTCCTGCTCCTCTTCCTCAGTTGTGGAGTTTGTTCTCATCTTCCATTTAGCCCTTTTTTCCTAAAGAGGTCCAAACGCTCTGTAAATCATTGTGTTTGGGATAAAATGCACATGCTGTAATCTCCAATGTAATTTATAAACTACTGTGAGATTTTCTGAAGATATCATAAATAATAAATAAAATCTCAATAGGAATATGTTGAAATAGGGGGCTTTGGGTGTGAAGTCTTGCTCTTGTTCTGTAAGCATGTATTTGTATTTAGCCTAATGTGGGTAACATTGGACACAACTCACTCACTCACTTGAGTTTTGACAGCGAGGAGAGATTCCTGCAGGGATCCTCATAAAAGCCACTTAAGTTACAGGGGTAACTTAAGGGATGCAGGGATTCATCTTGTAGAGGAGTCATGTCACCAAGAAGGCACCACAGTAGTGAAGTGTGATTCATCTCTTCCTAAGTTACCTCTCTAAAAATGGCAAATCTCTTCTCAGGTTGTTTGCTACCCAATAAATGGAAAAAGAAGGAAACTTGAAGTATAGCTGACTCACCAGAAAGGCTGTGAATTAGGAAGGATGCAGGGTGGCTGACCTTGGGCATCAAATTTGAGTTAGACAAGCAGAGTTAAGCAAAATCAATTCAGCCCCAAATGACCTTGGTCCTTATAGGATTTACAAAAACCTGTAGAGCAGACCTTACTTCAGAAGTGGCAGTGACTATCCCATTAAATTTGATGTCAAAATCCCTGCAGCAGCTTTCCCATGGGATTTCATCTTTCACAAGGCCTTGGGTTTTGCTAGAAAAGGAGAAGGAAAGAAAATATAGATACATAAGAGCTTTAAAGGGCACTGTTGTTTTAACACTTTGATATGCTGCTCCTTGGGATGTTTAAAAGCTTGTGGATTATTTTACAAGGAATGAGTGAGAATTGCAAATAGGACAAGCAATAGGACAAGAGGAAATGGCCTTAAGGGGAGATTTAGATTGAACATTAGGAAAAATTTCTTCACCACAAGAGCTATCAAGCACTGAAACAGGCTTTCCAGGGAAGTAGTTGAATCACCATCGCTAGAGGTGTTAAAATCTGGGGGCATGATTTAGTGGTGGACTTAGCAGTGCTGGGTTAATGTTTGGAGTCACTGACCCTGAAGGCATCTTCCAAACTAAATGATTCTATGATTCTATCACACTATGAAATCAAAACTGCAGAACTTAATTTCCTGATATTTCTGAAGGAATTTCCAGCGACTTGGTTAAGAATGGACATAATGGTTAATGCCATATTATTCCCTTCCTAAAAAGAGAATCAAACTCAGGTAATGTAATAAAATTGAAGGATGGCTATAGAAAATCCCTTTAAACTCATTTTTCAGGCTGCTGTCTCATCTGTTCACCACCAAAGATGTATAAAACAGGGCTGAAATGACCAAAACAGTAGCACTGTTTGTTGGGATGGCTGAGATCTCCAGGAGTACAGATTGAAGGATTTAACAGTCAAGAGCTGACAGGCAGGAAGAGATTAAATTGTCAGCTCAGCAAATACAAAAAAGAAAAAGCAGAGCACCTAGCTATAAAGCCAATAACTCAGATGCTCAGTCCAAAAATGTATCTTGCAGCAGGATTCATTTCTGCTGGATGTTCTCCACGTGGTATCTTGCCTAGAGCAAGGAAGAGTAGGAAAATGTAGAACATGTCTACAAAAAACCCTCAAATCACTGATTACCAAACAATGTCAGTTTGATTGGAGCTGTAAGTATGTGCTCTGGCTTTACTCAGAGCAGCAAGGAGCAAGTGTCTTTTATTGAACAGCTGCTACAGATGGAGTGTCCTACCAGTGACAAAGGAACCACTAGCAGAGGAATCACCAGGTGTCATTCTCTGTAGGGCTGAGAAGGGAGAAAGGCTTCATGACAAAGAAAATAAAAAACTGATGGCAAGTGCTTCTTTCCAGAGATAAGACTGATTGCTAAGTAGAAGGAAAAATGGGCAACTGCGAAAAGGATTCCAAATTAAAGCACACTATTTCTGATGAACATTTTGTTGCAGCAGCTGAAAGATAACATAAATTTAGTACCTCTGACAAGGCTGGACTTTAATCAATGCCCAAAACACAGGACTTTTGTCTCTGCTATTATGTCTAGCTTGCAGACAGGAGCATAGACAGCCCATGGGCCAAGTAATGCCCTGAACTTCCATTAGATCTAAGGCCATACTGTTTTTTTTCTTGCTATAACTAAGCAATATTAAGGTGTGTTTTGCTGTCTGGTATGGCAAGGCTTTCAGAGCACTTTTTTGTCTCCTAACTAAAAAAAGCACTATTTCCTGCTTCCTAACTCCTTTCATAATAATTACCCTTACTGCTTGAATTGCTTGAAAACAGAAAGGCTAGTAATTAAATAGAATGATAGGAATCAGGTTGCATATTGTTGTTTGTTCATGTAAGTGAAAATACTCCTAAAAAGAAAATAGTACAGCACAATATCATTCTACTTTATTAAGACATTATGCTGCAGAGCTCCAAGGAATGATAAAGCCAGACTGAGTGGTGTCCACGGTCTGGAAGTCAGGTGTTTATTCTGTTTTTAACTACTAGAATGAAGCCAGAAGGCCCTAGTTGACCTTTTTCCTGGAAATTCCCTGAAGGCATCAATATGGTGTAGCATAACTTTGCCTGTTTTTGCTGGACTCTGCATCCGCATAAGGAGCAGGGCATGAGAAAAAGGCCTATGGGCAGTGTGCTTCTGTACCCCAGCTACCCAGCCCCTGCCAGAGCCTTTTCTAGCCATCAGGCCATATGTAGGTAGAATTCAATTAAAGTTTTCTTTCTATTTTTTTTCTTTAGGAAATCTAGATATGTGGAGATAATCACCTGATTAATGTCTCAGGTTAGCCTTTCTGAAGACAAAAGCTGGCCTGCAAGATATGGTTATTTCTCCATGAGGTATTTTAAAGCAGTCAGTCTGAGAAGCACTCTGCAGCACACATTTTTCCATGGGAGCTGGGCTTACAGCTGGGAGCACCTGCCAGCTGTGAGGTACCTCACATCAAGTGGCCTCACCTCTAGTCTGAGTGCTCAGCGCTTCAGTGGCATTTCCCTTTCTAGAAAACACAGGGCTCTAAAGACACAGCCATCAGTGATGATGCCTAATAATAATATGAGACCAAAATAAACCTGGGAACTTAAGTAGGCTGAAGAAGTGTTGCCTCCAGAAGCAGTGTGCTGCTTCCCCATGTGATGAACACAAGCATCTCCTAACACCTCTTCTAGCACAGTAAGCCATAACTTTGGACCACTCCAAACCCAGTAACATGTATGTAAGCCACTCACAGCCATACCACTTTTAATACACCATTTATTAGCTAAACATGGGCTGATAACAAAGACATCTATCCTAACAAAGGATCCCTCCTTTGAACTGGAATTTGCACAGTTCAAAATCCCATTTCTTCAATCGTTGGATTAATGTCTGTGTTATCTGTCTGTGAATGCAGTTCTACTTTGTGCCCATTGTACCAAGGGCCTGTACACCCAGGATGCACATGTTTATATTTGTAGGAGGATTATATTCAAGGCAAGCATGGCTTGACTTGGGGAGGGAAATGCTGCATTATATTTGTATTACCATTAAAAAGCCCCCATGCTGGGTATTAGGCATTACTTCTCTCGTACTTGGCATGTTTTAATAGGTTCTGAATGCTGTAACACCCCTTTGAAAAAGCACTGGAAGTAAAACCATGCAGAGAAACAAAGAAAAAAATCTGTCTTGCACGTTACCTATTCTTGAGCTCGAACCGCTTCTCACACTTCTCTTTAATTTAGGTATGGTGCTCATATAAATTTGGAAATATGCCTTTGCTGTATCTGGTTTGTAACTTAGCAACCTTTAATCTGGGTTTCTTGCTGCTCCTTATAAAGCAGTTGATAAATCTAGTCAAGCATTTACAGTATACTTGGTAGAGAGAATACAAGGGTTTCATCAAATACATAAGTAATATCCAAAGCTCCATTCATTTTTCTGACATTTACCTTTACACATAAAGACAAGCACAAAACCGCCCACCGCTCAAAGTCACATACAATCAGATTGAGTGGCTGTACACTGCACAAAACACTTGCTAGAGGGAAGGCTGTGATTTGCAGACTGAAGAAGTTTCATGGAGCATTATTTGTCTGCAATAGGATGATCTTTCATTTAATCACTTGGTTAATTTGCTGTCTCTGTCTTTGAAGAGTGAGTTAGCTAGAGGAAAAATGAAAAGGAAGCAACAAAATGGAGAAGATTATCTTGATGCAGCATATTTTTTACAATTATTTGACCCCTCTGAAAACCATGAGGCACTGTTGGGCTCAAACCTATTCACAAGGTTAATATATTGCAGAAAATAAGACCTGGGACATCTGAATGACATAGTTACTACAAGTGTTTGGTGTATTTATTGGGGCATTGCACCTTATCAAATTTGTTTTGGCACACTGCTATGGGACTCCTGGGCAATGCCCTAGAAGCTTCTCTTTGTTTTCCTCACACATTAATGCAGCTATATGCTCCCAGAACTGCTTCTTGATGCTTTCCATTTCATGAATGGCAGAGAGACATGTCCAAAGGGCAGGGCTACAGGCTCAAAATTGGAGACTGCTTCACAAGCCATGATTTTTTTAGACACTTAATTACACTGCTGCATTTGAGTCTTATTCTAAACACTGTGGCTATTTCTCAAGATGGCTAGGTATTCCTTTTCATCTGCAAAGTAAGCCCTGAGGTAGGGTGGGCTCCAGGAGACCAACGCTTAAAAAACAACAGCAAAGGGATTGTTGTTTTGCAGGCCCAATGCTTAAAGAACAACAGCAAAGGGATTGCTGTTTTCCAGGCTTCAGCTTTAAGAGTTTGTTTCATGGGAAGTGAGAGGGGAATTTTATCAATGCAATGAAACACACCCATTGATATAAAGACAGTGAAAGCTATAGATAAAATGCATCTGTCCAATAGCCCAAAACCTATAGCAAAGGCCAATCCATGAGAAGGGGATTTTTATGAACATGTCTAAAAGTCATGAGTCATATTCATTCAGGATTTTCACAGTCTTTTCAGTGGACTTTATTTCAGAAAAGGAGACAGGTGCATGATGGTTTGGCTATAGGATGGTACAAAAAGAGTACTCCTATCTGCCAAATGAGAGCAAGGGAAGGGGATAGGGTAACCATATGACCCATGTCATTAGCAGACTGCAAGTGTTTGTTTAGCCTGATAATTAATTATAACCCACTTCAGCTTTCCACTGAGAGTCTGTGTGGCCCCAAAACTAGGTTGGATTGGCCTAACTACTTTTTTTATCACACTGGTTTCAGTGACTACTGAAGAAAGTTAACATTTTAGTACTGTTCCCCCAAACTTTGTAAGTATCCATTGCAATTGCTCATGAATCTCATCAGCCTACAGTGAAAGGAAGCATCTTCCTCCTACTTGATTTTTTTTTTCATGTCTGGAAGATTTCTTCACATGGTTTCTGTGTTCCCAGTACAAAATTTAAAGCTCTGTGTAGATGGAACTTGCAATTCTATTTTAAACATCAAGATCCATCAAATTAACTTCTTCACAAGGCAAAAAATGGTCTGCAGTGCACTGACATGATTTCCACTGACAATACTGCCAGTTCATGTAGGAGTAACATCAAGGAGACATGCTGGAATTAGAAAATACAGGCAAGCAACAGCCAAGAACCACATGAGAGCACAGCTTGGTGATAGCTGCCAGTTGCATGTTCAAGTTAGCAGATGTCTGTGGGGCTTCTGAGTTTTAACATCTCCATTGGTTTACTCAGACATATCATGTCTTTCTTGTCAGACTTTGTATGCTTTTTTCTCCCTGCCATGGGCTTTTATGCAGTGGTGCCCTTTCAAAATTTGACTATGGTAACTTAGATAAATAGACATTTCTTCTTCATATTTGCAAAAGCTGCGTGCTTTTGTGCTTTTTGCATTTATGACATAAAATATAAAGTTTTGGATTTTATGCCCTGCAATAATAATTTCCAATCTCATAATTTCAGGCCTAACCTTTATATCAAAGATAGAGCTTGTATCAGCAATAGTGTGGCCAGCAGGACAAGATCCCTGATTGTAACCCTATACTTGGCATTGGTGATGCCACACCTCAAATACTGTGTCCAGTTCTGTGCCCTTCACTCCAAGAAAGACACTGAGGTGCTGGAGTGTGTCCAGAGAAAGGCAACAGAGCTGGTGAAGGGTCTGGAGCACAAGTCCTTGGCTGAGGGAGCTGAGGTTGTTTAGCCTGGAATAAAGGTGGCTCTGGGTGACCTCATAGCTCTCTACAACTACCTGAAGGAAAGTAGAGGGGAATTGGTCTCTTCTCCCAGTTAGCAAGGAAAGGAACCAGAGGAAACTGCCTCAGGTTGTGCCAGGGGAATTTTAGATTGGTATTAGGAAAAATTTCTTCATGGAAAGGGCTGTCAAGCATTGGAACAGGCTGCCCAGGGCAGTGATGGAATCACTGTCCCTGGAGGTATTTTAAAGATGTGCAGACGTGGCACTTGGGGACTTGGTTTAGTGGTGGACTTGGCAGTGCTAAGTTAGTGGTTGGACTCAATGATCTTTGAAGTTTTTCCGATCTAAACAATTCCATGATTCATATCTGGCTAATGTAGAGGGAGGTGAAATTCCCCAGAACACAGTCCAGTGCCCGAATTATCTGATGTCTAAAAGGAGATACTATGAATACTCTGCTCCCACTGGAAGAACAAAAGTAGACGGGCTGAAGTCAGACAGCAGGAGAGAGACTGAGCAGAGCTGAGCAGAGCTGAGCAGAGCTGAGCTGAGCCAAGGTTCCAGCCTGGTCTCCAGCCACCAAGCCCCACTGCTGCTCTGCCTGTGCAGCAGGACCAGGCAGTGCAGAGGGACAGTGAAAGGACCAAGGACCCTGTTGCTACAGGCATTCATGCAGATATTTTGTAAAGCAATAGCCAAGTTTTTAACATGAATGGAGAAATTTCGCAGCTTGCATGCTTCCTAAATAATTTCATTTGGTTTGTTCCTTCTTTATTAAAGATTATCCATTATATACCATTCGCAAACATACATGAACAAATATACAGCTCAAATTATCTTAGCTAGATGTGATTACAGTCACATATCTATGTACATATCTTTTTTCCTTTTTTAAATTCCATAATGAATGGGTATTGAAAAAAACCTAACCTCTTGAAAATCCACCACCATTGCTTCATATGCCCTTGGGCCATTCCGATGTACTGGTCTAGCTAGCTGAAACATTTGAATTATTACCAATGTTAATTATTTGTCTAAAAAAACAGTTGAAATTAACCTTGCTAATTTTCTTCTAAAAATTCAACTCCTGCAACAGCTTACCTTCCCATGGTATTTGCCAGTAGTTCAATTAGGGCCAGCATTTGTAAGTTATTTCCCAGGCAGCTGCTTTTTACTCAGACACCAGGAGACTGTGGGAGGGATAATCAGCCAGCACAGAGTCTGTTCAAGCTCTTGAAAAACCCTCTTCTCACCAGGGCCCCTTTTGGCCTCCGAGACCCAGAGCCCACAGGTATTTGAGATCAGTGGGACTGCTGGGAAAGCCTATTTTAGAAAGCCTGGGCTTCAGTCAGCTCCAGTTTGTCAGTGCTGCAGGTCGCTGGCTGTGTTCCTCCAGGCACAGCCACGGCCATGGCTCTGCCAGAGCCAGGCTGATGGTGCTGCAGCCAGAGCCAAGCCCTGCTTGAAGGTGAGCCAGAACACCACCTGCACTCAGTGGTGGCTCCAGCACCAACCCTCACCTGGGCCCATCTGCTCCTGCAGCAACCCAGCACTCACATCTCTTTCCTCCTCTATCAAGCAAATAACTGGGCTCTTTCCCCTCTAGTTTGGGTAATCCCCAGTGATCTCCCTGCTGCAGGGATGGCCTCCTGACACCCACTGGGGAACACAAACGTTCTCTTTTCTGTCCTCTTCTTTCCTTTACAGGTCCAAACAAATGCAGTGGCTCAAAGTTAGGAAGGTGGGGATAGGGGTGAGGGGACAGGCTGAGTAAGGATGCTGTGAGGTCCTCAGATGTTCTGATTTAAACTAAAGGGCTGGGGAAAGAGTGCAGAAAAATACTGCTGACATGCACACGTATTTTGTGGGAAGCTGGATCTTTCCCGTGCTGCCTAAAGTTACAAGTAATGCTTGTAGAGTCCATTTTGCTCTGTCTTCACATTACACTCTGCCTCTGGACCAATACACCAAAGTTGCTACTGTGGTGTAGCTCAGTTGCTGCTCAGGTGAGCCTGAGCAACTGTTGTATCTTGAACAATCCTTTTGGCTCAGAGCACTTTGAGCTCAGGTGTCCAAGGTCTCATAAGGGGCTGTGATGGAGCAGCAGAGCAAATGTTCTGTCTCCATGCACCAGGGGCAGACAGAAGTCTCAAAGCACATGGTCCAGATTTATGGAGACAAAATGACCCTAGAAAGAGTAAAGAGCCAAACCTAGGTGAGAGCTGAAGGATAGATGGACTTAGGTTGCCTTAGTGCAGTTGCCTGACTCTGTGTTTGGTTGTGGTTGTGATAGTTTGGTTGCCTTCACTCTACTGGTAAGATTGGCATTTGCTTAGACTTGAGAGTCTGGGCTCTCTGAGGACATCAGTTTCATTAGCTGCTCATTAGTGTTTGCACTGAGTTAGCACAGCTTGTGGAGAGTTTCTGAGTTCCAGCGGGGGCAAAGGAAAAGCTTTTTTGCATTTAGGGCATTTTCCTCAATAGCTTGCTTTGTCATTTTCTTGTTAGTTTGTGGCTACCTTGGCAGGGAGAGGATATATTTTACCAAAGGGTCTGAGCAAATTCCTGATATTATGCATTCTTGGGAACTGTCAGTATTCAAAATCTGTGCTGCTCCAGCCCTTGTAAGAGACATCTAGAAACAGATGGAATGAAAGAGAGAGCAAGAGCAGAGAGGGAGGAAGATATATAAGGAAAACATGATGGCATAATACAAAGGGGGGTTTTGTCTACCTGTTAGCATGGTGAGCATGTGCATCATCACCCTAAAAGAGAGGTAGTAAAACCTCTATTGTGCTGTACCAGATCCCTGCATGCTTCTCTACAAATCCCAAAGCAGGTGAGCTGGAGGAGTGCCAATCACTTTTATTCCCTGTATAAGTACTACATCTCTCTATCCAGCTCCTCCAGCAAGCTGTTGAGACAAGATGCTCTGAATAGCTTTCTGGAAATGCCTACTGATGGGATCTGAGGGCTATGCCTATTCTAGCAAGCAAAGCAGGGTGGCAGACAGAGCATTGGCCTGTGATCATCCTGCTATTTAACTGAGTAGATGAGTAACACATTACCCAGCATGGATTTGACCCATGCCAAGCGATATTTTCCTGGACAACCCCCAAGCACAGTTTGTGTGATACACAGGCCAGGATCTTTTTCCAGAAGACAGAATAGATGTAGTCACTCTGCCCAGGAGGAAGGGGGAAAGCAACTTCTGCTATAGAAGTACAGCCCAGAGCTTGCCATTTCCCTTCAGGGAAGGAAGAACAGACGGTCTACCTAATTTATTAACAATTATGTACCCAGGGACATGTCAAGCCAGATTGTAGACTTTTTTTTGTTTGTTTGTTGATATGAGTCAAATGGCACAATTCTAACCAAAACAAAAAAAAACTAACCTCAGCATAAACACATGAAAATCTCTTCAAATATTCTAAAATACTTTTTGTATAATTAACAAGGTCCATCTTTTAAATTCCAGAGTTCAAAGCCAAAGGAGATTCTTCTGAAAAGCTGGACACTCCCAGTGGAGTGGAGAGGACATTAGAAGACAAATTTCTGAGTCACCATATTTCTAGAAAGACAGGACTGAGCTTGGTCAGCACTGAGACAAGGACAGGCAGGGAAGGTTACAAGCTCATGAGAAGAACAGTCAGAAGAGGAAGATTTCTTTCACAGGAAGAGAAAAAAAGCAATCAAAAGGAAACATTTGCAGATGCTAAAGAGTTGTCTCAGGAAGTACATTAGTATGTTGATTGAGATGTCAAGTATCTAATAAACTGCACAGGAATATGCAGTTTTATGCACAGATTTTATTTCCACATATGGTTCGGATGTCCTATGGGGAAATTTAAACAAAATCTAAGGCTGCTAACAAATCCCTTTTGGTCTGGATTCACTTTACTCTGCTTCGTTGCAAATGATTTTTGCATATATGTGCATGTTGGTCTCTTATATGAATCTCATTGACAATAAAACTGCCATCTTTAAGTTATGGCATTTTAAAGCAAATTTCTTTGAATTACCTCAATTCATGTAATTTTGGTAGCTTAGTGGCCCCTGATGCATCTGAGGAGAAAGCAGAACTGAAGCATTATATATTGGTTTAAAGTCTTGTAATTGTGGAAGCTTCTGCCATCCCTAGCCTGTGTGTGCTACTTTGTGCTCATGGCTTCTGTAAACTCAGAACTAAATTCAGTTTAGTTAATATTTCCAATTACAAGCATCAATCCTAAATTGATTCCAATGGTAACTACAAATGAACTTAAGAAAAAAACTTCTTTCAATATTCTTTCATGCATACGAGCTGTACTGCCCCATGCCTAATAGGAAGGGTTTGCTATTCCTCTGTATTTGATCCCTTTTCCATAATAACAGAAGCGGTGGGAGAATACCTTTTTTTTTTTTTGGAAACTATTAATATTTCTAAACATTTATAATATCCAAGGGATGCATTAAAAGATCAACTGGACTCTGGCATGTAAAGTCAAATGTATTAAATTGCACACTTCTTAATAGAAACAGTATTTTTGTTTGAGATACCCTCTGCCAGTCTATAAGCCATCAATGATTATGCAAATATCCTTTCAAATGTCATTTTCTGGCTTTTCCTATACAAACAACTCAACAGACTACAATATATCACAAACTATCAGCAACAACTAGTGCTTGCATAACAACAAAATCTGTTCCCCTTAGGAGGCAAATTCTTTCTAGACAGTGAAATAAGTAATGTCACTGACTTGTTTATCAAAAAGTACAAGACTTGAGGGGCGTCTTGGGTTATGGAACCAAAAAATGTGTATTCTATTTAATCTGTTGAAGGCAGTTGGGGAAATGTGGTTCTTCTTTATCTCTTGTAACTGCGGGGGGAGGGGGGTGGATGCTTTCTGATAATGGCCCAGCTGTTAAAACCAGGTGGGGCAGTGTTTCTTATCTCTTTCATCACTCATCCCCCCCCCCCCCCCCCCCCCCCCCCCGGGGATATCTGCTGATAATGGCCCATGAAGGCTCACCAATCACATGACACATTACATCATCCCATTGTGAGATGCTCCACCCAGTGTTGGGGGGGGAGCCTGGACTTCCTACCTGGATAAAAGGGAGCCTGAAACCCCCAGAGAGTTCAGTCCTACACTGGATTCCTCAGAGGAAGACTGGACCCATCTCACCATCACTGGACTTTTCTACGGGATCATCTCT
>VZUI01044178.1:0-31498 GCA_013401135.1 Cettia cetti
AATATAATATAATATAATATAATATAATATAATATAATATAATATAATATAATATAATATAATATAATATAATATAAACATCTATTTTGTCAATTTGATGAATGTGTATTTAGTTGAAAGATTTCCACTAAATGGAGTGAGAGTTGTGAAGCTATATCTCCAGGCCTGACTTCAAAGATTTGGTTAGAGAAACATTTTTATTAAGGCTAAGCAGGACCTCAGTGAACGCAGTTTAAAAGTAATTGCATGGGCCTTGAAATGCAGTGCCAGCTCCCTACTAATTCCTTCTCTTCTCAGCACATATATTTTCCTTTAAGGAAAAAAAAAGGAGCTTGCACACCACTTGTGTGGCGTGTTATTTGCTGCCTGCAAATAGAAACAGGCATGTGACAGGCCTCCGAAAAATGCAGTTTGTAACTGTAAGACTAACTGACCCTCAACTGCCGCAGCACTTTGTGGCCCCCACATGCAAACAATCATCTATTGATTCCCAAGGCATCCAGCTTCAAACCCGCTCTTGTTTTCCAGAGACCTCCAGTTGCAGGAAAAGACACTGTCCTGACTAATTCCCCCTGCCGGGGGCTGCTTGGTATTTCTGCTGCTCGCTTGAAGTGTTATCAAAATAACAACGGCTCCCAAAGCAGAATTATTGAATGTTGGGTTTTTGCTGTTTCAGAGAAGAGGCGATGAACTCTTGGCCACACAAATGGGCTTTTATTGCCGCCCTTTTGGCGCATCTGCCAGAAGGAATATTGAAGAATATGATATGGGAAATATACAGCACCAGGAGGAAGGATGGAGTAGATCAACCACCACCCAGGGCAAATTTCAGTGAATCAAAGCCATCCAGGAAAGCTGCTTAAGCCTCTGTGTTCTCTTATAAGCACATTATTCTATGTTTGCCACAAACAAATCTGCTTTATGGGCTATAGGGAAGACAGGGAGGGACCTTAAAAAATGAGACTGGAAAAGTAAATGCTCTTGAACCATATTTCAGATCTTCGTCACCACAGCAAAAACCTGCATTTCTTTCACCTCCTTCAATAAAAGGTGGAATTATTTAGATCACTTTAGAATCACTTTATGAGGATGTGAGGTACATAGTTGGGTAGCACACACCACACCTCTTCACCAGCTGTTTGGGATGGTCTGTGATCATACCATAGAATCAGGGAATCATTGGTGTTGAAAAAGTCCTCTAAGTACATCAACTCAAACCATTAACCAGCACTGCCAATCCCACCAAAACAATACTTTTGCTTGAAGAAGGTTGTGTAGTCTGTGATGGGCAGGGATAAAGCTGGTGACTGTGCTCCCTCCCAGCCAAGGGAGCAGCTTGTCTAGTCTAAGCAGGGAGGATTTGTGTTTTCACTGGTACATTTAGGTAGATTGATATCAACTAATTGAAAGTGCCTGATTGGCATGGTCAGAGCTTGTGACTCAGCTTGGTGATATGTATCTAAGGATGGGTATTCCATTGACTTCTCTCCATGTTCTATAATTACTGACCTCTCCACTTGCCCTCTCTCATTCCAGATGAAACAGTCCTACTGAGTGAGATCCTGATGGAAGATGGTGCATTATTCTTAATGTGAGTCGTCCCAGCAACCCAGAGCACTGACCTGGGCCTCTGGGGAAGATGCAGGATCCACTGAATCTCTAACAATAAGCATCACAACACTCACTCCTGGCATTTCTCCCAGGTAATTATGGGGCTTCACTTTACTAAACAGGTGACAAATTAAACAAACACACACCTGCGCACACACACCTGCGCGTGCACACACACACACACACACAAAAAAAAAAGAAATAAAAAAAAGGAAAAAAAAAAAAGAGAAAAAGAAAGAACTTGCACAAAAAAAAAAGAAATAAAAAAAAGGAAAAAAAAAAAAGAGAAAAAGAAAGAACTTGGGCTTGTGAGGCTTGTGTAGAAGAGTGAACAGGTTGAGCCCTGAAGGAGAGCACCACACAGACTAGGGAGATGTTAATTGCTGCTTTGGGACCTGATCTTCCTAACTGTTGAATATCTCCCAGCAGATCCAGTGAAGGTTTGTGGTAGAAAACTGTTGCCCTTACTTTCCCCTGAAAAAGGCATTCAACAAGCTCACAAGAATAACAAACAACACAGGCCAAAGCAGAGGAGCTGTGGCTACAAGCAAAGCAAGAGCCATGAGGGAATTTCCTTTTTTGTTTCAATCTTACTGTATTAAAAAAAAAATGGACAAAAATTGCAAAGGAAGTCCGGGTGGTAATCTGAGCATCCTGTTCTGACCAGCATGCAGAAAAACTATGGGGATAGAAGCACACAGACAAATCCTGCCAGCTACTGCAGCCATAACAGCTTGCAATTTCATTGCAACATATTTTTCTTAGAAGTGGAAACTTTACAAAAGTAGAGATGAGTGCATGTCAGATGTCTTCAAAAAAATTAAAATACCCCAAGAAAACATTAAAAAAAAAAGGCAAGATGAAGCCTCCCTCTGTTGGGCATGAGAAAAAATAACTTAATGCGCCCTGTAAATACATGAAACAACAAGCTGAACACAATGGAAACTATTTCATATTTGTAAATATTGAGAAAAAAAAACTGAATCATTCCCCAAATTGCTGATGTCTGAGAGCATTGGAATCTTTGGGGGTGTTACAATATTGCTAGAACATTGGGATAATGTCTCCAGATCATGTCTCCAGATGATAATTCAGGAGAAACTCGGTAAATGTTTTACTGGGAAGCTGTGGAAGCAACCAGTGCTGAAGTTAATTAATGCTGAATTTTTATGTTCATGGGGTTTTTACTGTCCTAAACATGTGGTTACAGAGAAGATATGTACGCAATGACTTTTGAGCTCAGCAACTCAAAAAATAGACTTTTGCAGATTTTGAGTGATGTATGGGCTGGTCTTGTCCAGTGTGACAGATATCACCCCCTTGAACAAAAACATAATTTAAAAACTCTTAGATGTCCCTAAGGACCTTCCTTATCCTTCAGCCTGGATTTTGTTTCATAGAGCAAAACCACACTCCAGGACTGAGTGGTCTTCGTTTGTCTCCAAAGAGAGCAATTATTGAGATTTCCAGTTCATTTCCCACATTTCACATCCCCTTGCTCTTTTGCCCTGTAGGAAATGAGATAGAGAATACAGGCTGTGACCAGCATTACACATAGCTAAGGATAAATCAGGTTCCAGTCTACGAAAAGGTAGCTTTCCTCTAAGAGCATCTTTCTCACTCCTTATCATTCCAGCAATCGTTGACTGACTTGTATTGAAGGGTTATTATGCCAAATCTCTGATCTCTGCTCAAGATGCAGCTTTTGATGGGGGAATGTCTATGTAATTGCTTGCTGCAGTAATACTACAGTGCTTATTTTCTCCCCTGAAAGAATCTTATCTCATTCCAGTAGTTAACCTAACAAAATTCGTGTCCTTAATTTATTTTCCAAGCCCAACTTTCAGATGGAGAGGATGATGAAACTCTTGCAACAGATATTCCTCAATGAATTTGGTTTACAGAAACTGAAATGAAAACTAGTATATAACTCTCTCCCTGTTTATAGATATACATATATATATATATATATATATGTACACATATGTACCCACTCTTAGAATAATGCATACCCTCGGCAATTACTATGAAAATTAAGTAATACTTGACTTACTTAGACTCCACAGGCCATGGCATGTGGGAGGAAGAACAAGTTATGTCTGAACATTAATATGTGTGCTTCAAAATTAAAGTTTATTTTTCCTTCTTGGAGTGGTATTTATCATTTACTTAAAACCCAAACCATAACAAGGCATACATTGATCTTCCAGTACATTTTTCCTTCAGTGTTCCCTTCCATAGTCTCCTTCTTCCTTTAACTGTTTCCCAAGTTCCTAAACTAGATTACATCAGTTCAGGACCAGGAGTCCTGAGTCTTTTCAGCTTTTGGAGAGCAAAGTGACTTAGCACAAAAGTTGGAGAGGGAAGAATACAGAAACCACAACTGAATGTCCAGGGATCCTGCGGTTATGACTTGTCTGCCTACTAAAAATGCCATTCCTCATTTTCTGGTATGTTCCTTGAAAGCACGTCTGCCTGCGTTGGTGGGTCTTGTCTGTTCAAGTTTAGGTCAGATATACTAGAAATGGAAAAGTCATATTAGCTCAGCTAGCCCATCCTTCCAGCTGTCCCAGAATAGGTCAATTCATTCATCCTTAAATGACTGGGCTTCCCCATCTTCCTGGGCAACACTATTTCAAAGACTGATAGATTTTCCTTCTACAAGCCTGTCTTGATGCTAGATTAATTTAGTTTTGGATACTGAAGGGGACAGCTTAAAAACTGTTTTCTGATGTGGGAATGACAGTGGTGAGGGTGCTTAATTTAAAAGAAGAGGTCTTTCAAGCTTCCAAGCATCTGCAGTAAAGGGTTTTTAAAAGACCCTTAACTGGACGAGTGAGGCACTAGTCAGTTTTACAAGGTTGTTTTTGCATATGGATAATTGATATCCATAGATGGATAAACATACGTGAATATATACACATGTATATAATACAAAAGTCAAGAGTTATTAAAAGCTGGTGTCAGGTCAGAGCTTATCTGAAATATTTTTCTGAAAGCTTTTTGAGGGGTCATCTCACTGATCTTTCTGCCACAGGCTTGTGACTGCCTCCAGGCACAGATGAAAAAGTGCCTTAAGTAGATTGGTAACTGTAAGCAAATATGTTACATAGCTTCTTTTTATACGGTATGGCTTAGCTGTGGAAAGAGCTCTTCACAGCTCTGATGAGCACCCTTCCAAGCTGTACATAGGTGTTAACCTAGATTGTCTAACCCTGCTCCATGTATGAGAATAAGATCTTTAATAATAATGGTACAAAGTCCTCCTCAGGCTGTGCGGCACTTGCTGCAGTGACAGCAGACATGATCCTGTGGCTGGGAAGATGCTGGAGGAAGCAGGAGGAATGATCTGGCTCCATTCAGAGTGACAGCCATTTAGGGTGGTTTGTGCTGATGCCAGTTCAGCAGTATTGCCCATATTACCACTGTTGTTTGTCTTTCTCTGCAGGCACTCAGTGCTGTTACTCCCTTGTCCTGGCTCCAATATGCATTACTCACTGGCCTCTTTTCAGTCTCTGTGGCTCTCTTCAACACTAGCTTTTCTGGCATTAAGAATTAGGGTTCCAATTGCTCTTACTGGCCATGACAAAAGAACTGGCAGTTCAGCTCCATTTTTTATCTGATCTTGGTCATATGTGTTACCTCTCCAGAAGTTTGCCTTTTCCTACCTACCAACTAAGCGGCTAATTTACACTGTGGTCATAGAAATAATTAATATCTGAAAAAAGCTTTTCTTATCAAATAAATGTTATTGCCCTCTGGTAGAGGCAGGGATAGAAGAGTGTGTTTGGGCATAAATGTGCTGCCACTAAATTTTAATTAAGACACTGAGGCTGCATGTAGACTGAGAAGGAAGGGAGATTAAAGAGACAACATGTGCACAGCATCCCAACATACTTCATGGCACTGAGGGTCAGAGTCCATGATTCATCCAGCATGGTTAATGGATATTCCAGCTGGCCTGGTCAACAAACACTTACCAAAGGCAATGCATGCATTTTGGAGGTGGCCATGTTGGCTCTGCACCTGCTCAACAGAAGCCCTAAATTGTCTGGGCTAAGGATGGCTCTGGTACCCTACCTTTGGAAATTTCCTGGGAAACTAATCAGAGGAAAAAGCATAAAAAATCATTCCTGAAAATTTAGTTGAGGTATTTTTATCAGTCTTTCTGTCATCCTTTTGTCCTTCAAAGTTTGAAGGTTTTGAGAAGGATCAAGTAGACATGCATGAACTACAAGGGAAAGGCAGAAGATAAATATTGTCCTTGGCACTTGTGCAATAAGGGAAAAGATAGGTTGTAATGTGCAAATTAGGTGTTTTTCTATCCTCTTTTTATCCATTAGGGATTCACTGAAGTGGCATGGGAACGGCATTCACTGCAAAGTGTCAGAGGGAGAGGGAAAATGGTAACTCCCTCCAAATGAGCAGGATTTGAGTTCCTGAAGCTGTGGAGCACAGAAATTTTTTCCTTCTGGTAAACAGAGATATTACTCCACTGAACTGACATTAATGTGACACAGCCTGTGGCTGTGATATTGTTGTGATTTAAATAGATTAAAAATGGAGCACCATGCCCACAGTGAGCAGACAATGGGAGAGGCTGGGATGTGAATGGGCAGGGAGAAAGAGCAACCAATAGTACCTTCTAATCCTAAACTAGAAATGAAAAGCCACAAGGATAGCATTGCCCTTCTCCACAATTTCATCCTGAGGAAACCACCAAGTCTCCCATTTCTCACCACAAATGCAGGGCAGATTCTGCAATGAAGAGCACATAAGCAGCTGGCAAAGATATTCTCTGGAAATCATAAAATGATGAAGCTTTTTTTTTTTTTTTCCCCCAGCCATATGATTTCTGCTGATGGGAGCCCTACAAACAAACAGGCCAGCACCAGAAGAGTGCCTGAGGCTGCTGCAGATGGCCAGGTCCCTCAGGATCTCAAAGCCAGCCGAACAAACAGGTTGTGGCACTCCAAAAAGTTCACAGTATCTCCGTATCCTGAGCCACACATCTTAATATCAACCCCTGCTCATCAGAAATGCCCTCAGCACCCCAGGAGCAGCTTAAATCCAACCATATGCAGCTCTCTGTGTGATCTCTCCACAAACAAGTGTTAAGATTATGTTAAGACCCCATGTGTTCAGCAGACTCCCTGTTTCTATGGATGAACCGTACTCGAAGCTGTTAATTTTACAGATGCTGCTAAGCCAGAATCTGAGTTATGAGAATCTTTAAACATTAGCACAGCTGTATACTTTTACTCAGTCTTTGCAAATATCCCTTCTCTTTTTAATAGACTAGTAGGGGGTTCAGAGCCCAAAATCAAGTCAGGGATCTCAACAGGATGGCAGACTATTTTGTGTATAAAAAACTTAAATAATACAATATGAATTCCTTGGTAGTGTTCTTTTCGGTTGGTTTTTTTTTTTTTTTTTCTTAGGGGTGAGGTTTTTTTCCATTTCTTTCACATAATTTCTTTCCAGTCTGTATCCTCTGGTCTGGGTGGCACACAGATTTTCCCAGACACTTTTGCTCTCACTTGAGCATTTACTTACATGTGTTTAGAATATACTGATAGCTTTTGAGACAGAAAATGTAATCAAAACCAACCATTACCCATAGTAGCAAAAATCAAGTGTCTTTAGCTTAAATATTTGCTTCCACAAAAAAAGTTGAGAGAAACAGCTCTTGTACTGTCAAGTCACTCACTGGTGGAGAACTGCCACCTCCTACAGCATAGGGAAAGAGTTATAACATATCTAATACATTATTCCCAGACCAGCATGATATGCCTAATTAGTTGGATCACAAACAGCTGAAGATAAAATGCCAAAGACAGACTTTGACTGCATAGCTGTGAGTTCAAACCACATTGCCATGTTCCACAGAGCTTTGAAGCAATAAGGATTGAAGCAACACAAGCACTTTGTTGCCCTACAGATGATGGGAGGGTGAAGAAAAGGACCTGAGATTCCAACCTTGTTGTTGACTTGTTTTCAGAATTTGTAATGTATCAGGAAGCCTCCTGATTTCAGTAAAATTTTGCTGATTAAAGGATCAACAGATGCATCTAAAGTGAAAGCCAATGCTTCATTACACAGAAGCTGGGTTCATCCAAACCCTGGATTCAAAGCTATGCAGCTCTCTTTCCATTTAACAGCAAGCAGAGACTCCTTTTTATTGAGAAAGCAACACAACTTTATGATAGCACTAAACAGATACAACTGTCTTCTTATCTTATAGAAGAAAGGGTGCCTGCTGAAATAACTACATTATTGGATAGCTACTGTGTTCTCACAGCACAATAAACTCAAAGTTCAGATGAGTGCCATGCCAATAATGAGTCAATAGTGGTCATATAGGAGCACAGATCATCAGAAGAGCAAGCAGACAGATAACACTAAACTTTTATGGTACTCTTCACTCAGATATAGGGGAAACTGCAGTGACTGCAAAGAATCACATTAATGGCTCAAGGAAAGAATAGGAAGTTCTAGCTGCTCCAGGGGTTTTGCTGAAGCTCTGGAGTATCCCTGCTCCTGGAGCAAAGCACTCTGTCCCTGTCCCTCCATCTTCCTTCTGCAGCAAGTGCACCAAGGATAATGCTTTAGTGATGTTTGGCTCCTTCTGTAGGAACTTTCTCCAGGAAAGCCCCTGAGGATGCGTCAGGAAAGCTGTATTGATATGGTGACATTGATCCCAAAGTTCAGATGCCGTGAGGGAGTTGGTGCTTCCACACTTCCTGGTCCCTCTGTGTTACCTGGTTGGGTGTCAAGAAAAGAATCTTTGTGACTTGACCCCACCCCCCACCAATACTCATTAGCAGGAGAAAATGGGAGAAAAAACTCAATGTTTTTTTACCCATCCTCCAACTCCTTCGCCCTTTTCAAAACCTGTTTGGTGCCTGTCTGGTCAGCTCTCATTCCCCTATGAACACACAGAAAGTCAACTCCTGGTATTACAGCACTTACCCAGAAAAATGGGAAATGTGAGTTTAATGCATCCTCACTTTCTGGGGGATCCAAATCTCCCAGCTCCCAGGACAGTCTCAGAACACTGCCAACATTCAAAGGCAGCCTGAGGGGTGTAGTGCAGCGGTTAGCAGCACCACATTTATCACCCAGGGAGGACAGACCTGACTTGGAAACTGCCATGTTTCCTGTTCCCAGGAGCTGGGGCTCATTGGACTGAACGCAGTTTAGTGGAAATAATCCTTTAACAGTAGCAGAAACTAGCCATTACAGCCAACAGAGTTCAAGGGGCAACTCAGCCAAACCTTAAGTGAATGCTTTTGGAGGAATGGTATTACTGCTGCACTGATTCCTCCCTAATCCACCATTCTCAGCCACGCTGGGCTGATTTGGCCAGTGGTTCTGGGTTTGGGTCCACTTGCACAGTGCTCAGTTTAGGGGCTGCAGCTCGTCACCTGTGGCATCAGCAGAAATGTGTAATGCAAATGAATTTTCCAGAACGCTACACACTTTCACCTGAAATTGTGCACAGCTCTCACCCATGCCAGCTACAAATGTACAACATGGACAAGAAAATCTCTGTTACCCCCTTCCCCTATCCTGAGCCTGTTGAATGAGCTGTTTGTGCCTCACGTTCCCTGTAGGCAGCAGAAAAGACAAGGGCCTGGGATATGCCAAAACAGGCTGCAAAAATGTCTTTCTTCTTTAAACAACCTCAGTGTAGAAAGAGGACTTGATTCTCATCACCACCATGGAGTAAGATCCTTGCAACTGGGGTGGGAGTTGAGATGAAAACAAGCCTGGAAGACAAGGACTGAATGCTTGATTGATTTATTGTTTCAAAATTTAAGCTTTCAAAGCCTTTCCCTTCGTTTTCCTTTGGGTTATTTTATTTTCTTTATTTTTTTTTTCCTTTGTTTTACCTGCTAAAGGGTAGTCACTCCAGTCTAAAATAATCATAATAATCATAAAAAGAGTCAAGCTGCTTTTCCCCTAAATGAGTTGATTTTTTTGGATGCCTCTCTTATAGCAGGAGGATTGAAGCAAGGCAGATAAAAGCTGGAGGCTGGAAATAGAGAGGGTAAAGCCACCCACACATAGTAATAACAACCAGTATTTTAAATCTGGCACTACCTTTGGAAACATTTACGGTCTTCAAACATAATTATAAAGATACGGGGGTTGAGAGGGGTGGTGGGAAGAAAGACATACACTGAAAAGAAGAAAAATGAGTGAAGCAACTGTTTAATTTCTTGCTGTCATTAATACCAGAGTATTAAATAAAATCTTGCAGATGAATAAAATGACTATGCTGAGACAAAAACAAAATTCCATTGAACTGGGCCTGGTTTTTGCAAATAGCAATATGTGTATGCAAAGGAATTCCTTGTCCCTGAAAATGTTTACAGCTCAGAAATAATTGAAATCAGAAGCCAATCCTTTCCACAAAAGAAAAAAAAAATTCCTTTTTTTGTGCATTATTTCTCTTTCCTTTTCTTTCTCCTTTTCTCCCGCTCCATTCCTGGAGGTAAGACTCCCTTTAATTTTAACCCCTTCCAGCTCAGATCAAAGAGAAAACAAAAATTGCCTTAATTATGTGCCAGTTTTTCCCTTAGTTATTTTAACATTAGCAAACCTTTCTGCCTGGGTCACTGTCACAGAAGACAGGTGTGGCAAATCACTTCTTTTTTTGTAATTTTATGTTCTTCAGACAAAGACTGAAAAACAGTTTAAGGATTTTTAGGGAGTCGAACCTCAAAGGGTCTCTGAAAGACATTTAAGTATCAGCATTTCCCAGACACTTCTTAACAGATCATAATTAGGAATTATTAAAAGGTGTTTAGAGAAACAATTGTATTAAAAGAAAAAATGTCCTGGTGATTCCTGTTTCGCTTGCTTTCTTCAATACAATGACTGTACAGCCTAAATTCCTCTTATTTCCCCTACCTGTTGCTTTAGGTGCACCTTCAATTAAGCCAACATGCTGCAAATGCAATTGGTATATCAGAAACACCAAATAAAGCTTCAGGTTATTTTTTGTTGGTTTTGGGGGTTTTTTTGTTTGTTTGGGTTTTTTTGTTTTTGTTTTTGTATTGAAAAGCATTCCATTTTCAGATAAAGAAACCTTATGTGCAGAATGGTACTTGGACCAGCAGCAGGCTTTAGGACCTGAAGGTCCTAGCTGCTTCAGTTACTAGGCTGTTTTGATATATTCCTAAGAAAACCATGGCCTGTATTCTTTCTTTAAAAGAGTGTCACAAGAAATAGACTAGTTTGAGTTAACTTTGATGTAACTTGAAGCTTTCAGATTACTCAGTGGGGAGAGGGAGTGCTAGCTATAAAGTTTCCTCTGTATAAAGTCCCCAGGTTCTTGAAAGGGAAAAGCAAACATGAGCAGGTGAAGATGTTTTATTCTGTTTCTCACTTGAAAACACCCAAAAGTATAACATCAGCTGTGCTTCCTTTGTGTTTTGGAGGATGACATTAGGAGGAGCTGAGTTTTCAACCTTGCAGACACCTTGGAGACTCATCACATTGCTTCTCCAACATCCAGGAGATCACCGAAGGCTTTTTAGTAAAGATGGAATCACAGAATCATTTAAGTTGGAAAAAAACCCCTAAGATCATTGAGTCCAATCATTAATCCAGTACTACCAAGCCCACCACTAACCCAGGGCCCACAGCTACAAGTCATACTTCCAGGAATGGTGAGTCCACTACTTCCCTGGGGAGCGTCTTGTAACAATTGACCACCCTTTCAATGCAGAAATTGTTCCTAAGATCCAATCTAAACCTTCCCTGGTGCAACTGAGGCTTTGACTTCTCAGAAGAAGAAATTCTACTCACTGATCATGTCAAAGAAAAAAATCAGTGCTCACTCCCTACCTGGCTCTCACACATAACAGACAAAGGGATGTTGCCATCACTGGATTCAGCTGCATGAAGAAGTGCTTGAACAGTTTAGTTTTGAATAATTTTGGATCATATTCTTTTTCAGAGTTTAATAACTTATATGTGACCTCTTTTTTCATCTGAAAAGATTGAAATGAACCTTTGTGGTCTTTTTCTCACTACTCGTTTAAACACTGCCTCAAATTACAGTAATCATTCAATGAAAACAGCTTGTTTGGAAATGCAGAAGGGTGAAAGGGCACTGGCACCTCTTTCCTCCTGATTTATACAAAGACATTTTTTGTTTTGTCTAAAATGGGATCCACTTTTCATTTTCAGTTACCACTGGACCTGAACCTCAGCTGTCCTGTCTGCAAACCACCCAGGTATGGTCCTGACAGGCAGGAAGAAAGCCTGGGCAACAAGGATAGCAGTCCTGTACCTGGCAGGCTCACAGACCCAAGGAAAGCAGGTAGGGGATGGTGGAGGAGTCAGAGATCTCTTGACAATCTGCACACATACAGATGAAAAGCCAGAGGGTCCAACAAAGAATCCAAGATGTCAGAATTACTGTGTCACTGGTAGGGTATTTTAATTAATTAGTAAATTAATTAGTGATCTCAAAACAGTGTCAGCTGGAAAGGGATATCGTGTAAGCACAAACTGGACTGTGATTTGTTTCAACTCAGTTTGGTTTCAGGGCATATGAGATTTTCCAATAAGATCAGGTCATGTGTGTCTTCGTCCATGAAGATGGAGAGTGGCAGCACAGCAGCAAGGCAACAATCTCTTGTAAGATCAGTGTGTGAATCTCTCTTGTCAGCTTGTACTGAAAACTGCTTAAGATTATGTGAATTCGTAGTGAAAAGACACAAAACCAGAGGTCTGTGGATTTCTTTCACTGTATTCAACACTCATTGACTGCCTACCTTTAAATTAATACATGCAACTGAATGGAGACTATACGTACCATCATTATTTTTAGTGCCATTAACATACAAACAATATGTAGCAATTTCAGTCTATTAAACAGGCCTGGGATTGGCAAAGATACTGGCATGGAGAGTGCTTCCTGCTTCTGAATGTGAAATGGTGCTAGTGACACCCAAAACAGCTGTGGAAAATGTATGCTATTGTATGACACAGTCACTAATAGACAGGAGTGACCTTCAGAGGTAATGACTGTAATATTTAAGTGCCTACATTTCCCCAGATGCTTGCTCCAAATAACAACAGGCATTAAGACAAGGTCAAAATGGGCTGAATTGCAAAAGTACCATATTTAGCTTACAGTCTTGAGGTGCGTGTGTGGCATTTCAGCTGAATCTGATAATACCTGTCTCATTTCTGTGTGCAGCCTCTTAGGTCTGCAAAAATCCTTATCTAATGTCACTTTAGGTAGCATTTGGTGTTGAACGGCCTCTTACTGCCTCCAAATTGTGGTGCTAATTAACGTGAACCAAGTTACAATATGTGCTAAAGATTCCAGCTTTGTTACTTATTTAATGAGCTTTGTGGGATTTGAACATGACGCTCAAAGTAGTAGGGGAAACCTCATAATTAGTTTCAATTAGAAGAAGTTCCAACACATTACAACTATTTGATAAACTACAGAGAACTACTGAACAGATACAAATCACTAGTCTTGTTTTATTTGTTATTATACTTATTTTCTTCTCAATTAGTGATGATTGGCTTATGATCCTAATTAATGCAAAGAAAATTGGAATGGTATACAATGGTATGGTTTAGAAGATGCTAGAGTGTACAACTGCTAAATTATTGCTAATTGTTATTTACATGAGGACAGGAAGACTAAGCAATGTACTGCCTAATTAGCATTAAAGATATGCTTTCCATTTCCAAATTAAATGAAGGCAAATGGGATAAAGTCATTAGAGTTATCAAAAAAATCCTCATCGTTCTCTCTAAAAGTCAGTAGTTGCCCTTCCAACAATTTAAAAAAACCCAAAAAACCCCAAAACAAAACCAAAAAACCCCAATAACCCAACTAGCCAAGAAATAAAGGACGTTCAAGAAAATGTAGACCCTTAATCCAAAGTGGACACTGTTCAAACCTTTTCAGCTGCCACTTCAAAATGTTCAATGCTATATCCATTACAAGGATATATTGTGAGCAGCGACAACTGTGCCATTCTTAATTTGGGAAGACTGCAGTGATTTTAACAGTCAGTACAGGTGTACCCAGCCTACAGACCTGCTCTGCTTCTGTAGGTTACAAAGAGCTGGTGTCTTCAGTTTCTCCCTCCAGAGCTGAAACTTTGAAACACCAAAATCTCCTGAATTATATCCTGGTTTTTCCACCCACTTACCACCTGGCCTTTTGTATTCACCTCTGTTTCATCTTCCTCATGGGCAATGCAATTCCCTTTGGTCAATCCATTTGCACTGGCAAAGCACTCATCAATACAGATTTACATACCCTTGCCAAGGACTCTGTAAGAACCACTGGATTCTTTAATACACAAAGTGCTGTGTCAGTGGTCATGGTAATTATCTCAGGGTTTGTTTGTTTTTTAGATTTTAATCACTCAACATTGGAAACAGGATAAAAAAGCCTCAACATTACGGTGTATGGAAAACTTGTTATGTGAGAAAAGAAAAGCCCAAGGCATTTTAAAAAAGCTCCAAAGTTTCTTTCTTTATATCAGTTTTGACGGGTCTCAAACAACATAATGTGCAGTGGCTGTTGCAGGACTTCTGTTTGCACTGTGATTTCTGAAAAATAGACATTTCGTAGTACACATTTCATAGCTTTAATGTTTTCTTTGTTTGTTTCTTTTCCTGCTTTCCTGTATCTCAGTGCCAAGGGAATAGCCAGGATGATCTAATAGGTCTTTTTTATCTCTGATTTCCATGATTTGATGAAAAACTTTATTCTGCACACTTCTCAGCCCCATACATAAACATTTTTCTTGGCCACTGGTCTATGTTTAAGGATGCCATTCACTTCTCAGGGTTTCTGAAGGTTGCATTCTTATACATACATAGGCAAGCATATATTTGGTCTGTAGTATCTCCAGTTTTCTGGTTTTGAAAACACTTGAAATTTTAAAAAATTCACCCAAAATACCTTTAAGTTGGGAGACTGTACATATTGGATGTTTTCTGACCAAATACTTTTATACACATACACATTCGTGTTTTAAACATACAATTGCATATAACAGGGCACTGCCACTGCTTGTCTGAGTTGTCTTATTCCAATTTGCTTCAGGGCTCAGGGAGTTTGTGCTTCGCTGCCAGCAAGGGGCCTTTCATTTACCAGATCAATGCAGATAGCTCAGAACAGCCCTACAGTGCTGCTGAATGAGGATGCAGGCTTGTGCACGAAAGATACACAGCTTTCCTAGAGAAAAATGAGTACTGGAATCTGAGCAACACACATTTTTGTGACCAGCTGCACTGAAGGCTCAAATCCATCAGCACAAACCAAGCTCTCTTGGGCTTCTTTCTTACTTACGTGAAGTCCTCTTTTAAATTGTAAAAGTGACATTTTTCTCTATTAGGGTTTTAGCCTGCCAAACCTACCAAAACAGGGCTTGCTGGAAGTGGGAACTCAGCCTGCAGACTTGACTGATGCCACTTGCATTCCTGAAGCTGACTTTGTGCTTAAGTTGCTTGTTGAAGTCTGAAGGCCTCCAAAAGGTTTGATTTTTTTCTGAATGCTGCTTACTTCTTTCATCCTCACTGTAACCCATCCCTTCTCTCCTCTCTACATGAACAGCTCCACTCTTCCTCCCAAGGCCCCTCAGCACCCTCTAGTACCCAGACACAGCCTTGGTGGCACTGAATTGCTGGATGACACCAGAATGATACGTGTCTTTGAGGACCCATCTGGGAATTGTCAGCTCTATTCCTTGCTGTACTTTTCCCTGGACCATCATCTCCCATTTTAGCAATGTTCTTCCCAGACGAACCATTCTAAAATGCTACAGAATTGCATTGTGCTGGGATGCCCCACCTCTGGAACTGTCCAAGGCCAGGTTGGATGGGGTTTGGACCAACATGGTCTAGTGAAAGGTGAGCCTGCCCATGGCAGGGGAAGTGGAAAGAGATGATTTTAAGGTTTCCTCTAACACGTAGCTTTCTGTGATTCTATGATCTTACAGCTGTCAGGTTTTATGTCTTCTACATGTCCCCTCTGGTTCACCTCTCTGCCTGCAGACTCTCATATTTTAACCTCTCTCATCTCTGGGACTTCCCAGGCACAAGTAGCTCTTGCTCTTTACTTTGTAATAATCCTCAGAAACTTTTATTTGCTTCACCATGCAGCTGAGGACTGCCAGCCATCCTCTGTCCTGCTGCAAAAATTCACCAGCTTTCAGCTCATACCCTGCACACCCCTGTGCCCTGACCTCCATTTCCTCACTGAAGCCTCAAGGTCTTGCAAGAAGAGAGCACTGTGAGAGACATGAAAATATGAGGGGCCTTGAGGGGAAACCACATAAGGAGCAGCTGAGGGCATTTGTTCTGTTCAGCCTGGTTCAGAGAAAACCGAGGGGAGACCTTGTAGCTGCCTACAACTTCCTCTTGAGGGGAAGATGAGGGGCAGCACCAAATTTTTCTCTCTGATGACCAGTGACTGGACCGAAGGGAATGGCTTGAAACTGAGTCAGGGAACGTTTAGGTTGGGTATGAGGAAAATGTCTTTCACCCAGAGGGTGTTTATGCACAGACACAGGCTTTCCAGGGAAGTGATCACAGGCCCAAGCCTGACAGAACTCTAGACCTTCGCACAGTTCCACACATGATGGGATTCCTGGGGAAGTCCTGTGCAGGGCAGCAGTAGGACTCAATGTTCCCTCAAGGAGAACACAGCACAGGCACAGAGGGAGGTGGCAGCAGGGCTCCTGCCTTTGCCAGCCTCACAGGTGATATCCAGCATGTTTTCAATTCCCATTAAATTGTCTTCTCATCCTGGCAATGGAACAACCAAATTTTATTTATTTCAATGGGTTTTGCCAAGTTAGAAGCCTTTTATTGTCTAGTTTGAAGCATAATCTGGCTGCAAGTGAAATTAATGGCTGCTGGATTATTCATTTCCCCTGAAGCAAAAACAGGTCTATGTATTTACCCAGGACCTCCTACTAGCATTTGTCACAGGAGCATCTGAGAGGCATTGGAGCCCTATACCTGTTAACTTTTGCTCAGTCAACTGACTGACATTAAGAAGAGGAAAAACACTCTGTGTTCTTCATTTATAGGCTGGTGGGGATGGAAAAAAGCCTCGGGAACAATGCGGAAGGAGACATTCAAATTTGGAGGATATCTCCTAAACTTTATAAGAAATTTAGATAGGGTCACATTGAAAAACTCCTTGAATATGTATCTTTCAAATCATTTGTACTTCTCCAATTGACAGACTGACAACATTAATGAAAGTCAGAAACTGTGAACTGAAATCAGAGCCTGCCTCAAACTTACACATTTTGAATTCACAGAGCAGTGCATGTGGATATCTTTCTGGACTTGATGCCTTAAGCTAAAAATCAGCTTTACATTCTCCCCCCCAGGCTGCTGCAGTTATCATAAAGTTGTTCCCATCCAATGGCTACAAAGCAGCCTCTGTAAAATGAGAATATTGCTGTTCCTGTTGCTAGTGGGCATGATCCTGTTACAAGAACAGCATGAAACAGGCACTAATTCTTTGAACTGCTTTCTCAGACCCTGATGTAAGGGTCAAGGAAGGCTGGCTGTAGAATGGATGCTTGCCCTGTTATGGATTTACTGTCCTTGCTAAAGAGAAGGAAAGATATTTTTCTGACCATACTGCACCCAGTATTTTTCTTGTAATCATTAAGCTCAATTATCTTTTCACTAAACACACAGGAGAGCCTTGGAGGGGGCCATTTGAATTTGTGGTTAGCAATTCATCTTGGGTTGATTTGTAAATAGATTAAAGCACTACTTATATTTTATCAATATATAAGTAAGTAAAATAAGTGACTTTAAAAAACAAGCATCATAAAAGCTCCCTGATTTTAACTGGGACTTGTTTTCCTTGTGTTTAACAAGCCTTGAGGACTCACTTCACCACTGTGACCACGTCACATTGGCAACTTTCCACCACTCAGGGAACAGAGTGAACCCACCCACCAAGGCACAAGGCAAGGATGACTCAGTTGGGAACTCTCTGATCAGAGAATGACAGAATCATTAAGGTTGGAAAGGCCTTCTAAGGTTGAGCCCAATCATTAACCCAGCCCTGCCAGGTCCCCCAATAAACCATGCAACCTCTGTATAGATATTGTTTAGACAAACCCCCAAAATATCCCCTGGAGAAAGCATTTCTGATAAAAGCATCAGCCAAAGAATATCCTAATTTGGTCCTAACACATAATTGGAAACAATAAGTAATTTAGGAGGAAGGCAGCCACAAAGAAATAATATATAAAACACACACGTGCAGAGGTGATGTTTTTAAGAACTACATAAAAATATGTAGAAATATGCAGAATGCATGCTACTCTTGACTCTTAATGCACAAAGGCCTTGAGAGCTATGGAGGAAAATTTCTACAGCAGAAAAAAGTCTGGTTTTATTACCCCAATTATTGATCCAATGAGTGTCTTTTTTAGAACAACACATGGCCATTTTCCTCATCTTTTGCTGGTAACCAAATCTCCCTCCTCCCTCTTACCCTCAGTTTTACTGTTATTGGCTTTAAATTAAGTCAGTAAATGATGGAATTTTTTCACAGCCTAACCAGTAAAATGGTGAAGTATAAAAAGAATGGTGTCAAATCATATCCTCAAAGCTGATTAAAAGTAATCCTGCAGATGCTAAATATGGATTACCACAGCAATTACTGAAAATTCATAACCTTGCTAAAAAGGCATTCTAATGGAGTTCTGCAGTAGTTAAGGGTTGTTTGCTTTTTTAAAAACAATTTGCAGTAAAATGTGTGGAAGTGTGGTCTCATACAAGCTCCATCCATTTCTGAATCAAAAATTGTTTATGACTGTTGAGAGCTCTTCTGTGGTATTTGAAACAACCACAAACAGTGCTTTGGCTATCTCTGTCGGCTCTTGGACCAACTTTGACCCACATTATGTACTCATTATATCTCTTTTACAGTTTAAGAAGGCTTGAAATCTATTTCATTCTTAATTTAAGGCCATTTCGTACTGTAAGTTGCTCTAGGATAAAGAATCTTATTGCATTAAGGTCTGTATGTTCAAGCCTGTCTCTTACACAGACTTTATTTAAAACAACATTACATCCTATCACTGGTGATAAACTAATTAACAAGGATCTGGCCATTTTAAAGTCACAGTCATTAAATAATACATGTGAACATAGTAATTATGAAAACATTTTCATATCCACTCTTTAATATAGATTTAGCATTATTTTCAGTGTCAGCTAAATCTGTGCTGAGCTTCAGCAAAATTTTTATTGGCAGCTCCACTACAGCTGTCATTTGCACCAAATATCAGTGGTAAAAGTTGTCTTTTCCATGTCTGAGCTCAGATGGCAAGAGACGGTCATCTCCCAGCTTTAGGACTGGGGCAAAAACTCAGAAGTATGGATATGTGCTCCTCTGCATTTTGCCAACCTTTCTGGCCATACAACTCTGTTGACAGCAACAGAGAACCAGGAATGTAACTGCAATAGACTGTTGCTGTCTTCCTGAAATTAATTTTTTCTAGATTGAAATTTTATGACTTTTCTCCATTAACAAAAAAACCAGATAAATTTAGTTTTCCCTCTATTTTGTCTAAGTGAATTAATTTCCTATAGATTTGGTTTTGCAACACATAAGGAGATATCACAGCCGAAGGCTTTCTTTTTTCTCCCTTAAACAGCAAAAAATTATAAGAATAACCTACACATGAAGAAAAAAACTCTTTAAGTGAAACTTACAGCATTCCTAGATGAGAACGTTATAGAATTTAAGCACAGGGATGAAATAATTTGATCTAAAGTTTGTTTTAGGTTAGCACATTCTTCTTCCTAGTGACTTGGAGGCAGATGGGATATATTTGCAAGTTTTGAAATCAGATGCTTCAATTACTTTTCCATTCCTTGATAAGGCAAATGTTACTCTGCATATGGGGGAATCTGATTATGAATGTTCAAATGCTTTGCCCTTATCTAGCATCAGACCATGGATGTCACATTGAAACGTGATCCTTCTACTTAGGTCTGATAATATCAAAGCAAACAAGAAAGAAATACGTTTCAGCTGATAAAACCATCTTTCCTGCAACAACAAATTAATTTCATGAATCATATACTTCAGAAATAAAGAAAAGAAAACTATAAAGAGAGAGAGACTTTAAGTACTTCTTTTCACACTTGCTGCAGTCTCCTAGTGCCCACTGGCTACAATTATGTGCTCCCAGCTGATGAGGTGCTGGTGGTCCCAGTCCCACCAGCAACCATCATGATAAATAAGCTTTTTCCTTGCTTCCACCAGCTCAGATTCCCAAGGAGATTGGGCACTAATGAGAACTTGCAACACAGGCTCTAGGGAGAAAAGATTCAAAATTGCCCTGCTTAAGAAAGATCTGTGTTTCTCTCTACTCTCTTCCAAAGGCACTAATCAATTTGAGACCTGAGGACTTACTGTTGGACTGTAGGACTTACATCCAACTCTTTTCAATCTCTGTTCAGTCTTCACTAAACAGAAAATTCAAGACTACTGAAGTTAAAAAGTTAACTTAGAATTTTTCCAGATTGCTGATGTATTGCCTCAGAAGAGTTATTTTTTTCTGCCTGTGCCTGTTTAGTGAAGAGAAAAGGCTTTTAATTATATCTGTAAAGGATTATCTCCATCCCTGCAGAAGGGCTCTTGACAATTTTTGAGGTCTAGGCATCTTCTGTTGTGCTAGCAGTGGAGTGTGTATGATAGAGAGTGTTGCCTTTTCAAGTTGGTAAAATGACCTATGCTGCTAATGGCAAAGCCCTCAAAGCTTTCTGTTTAGCAGGATCCTACACAAATACAGATCAATAGCTTCAATTTGATTCTCACCAGTCCATCTGTAAAAACATTATCATTCATATGTCTGCTGTCAACACAATCACTCTCTCTGATCCAAACAATTTGTTGTTTCTGTTTGTTTAGAAAGAAAAATCCTCTAAACAATCCGATTAATTTGAGAAAGCTTCTCCTTTTCCATTACTATGTGCTTCATACTATTTTAGCCCTATCTTCTATGCATTAGAGAACAGTCATCACACAGAAATTACACTACTCTTCTCCCACCAAAAAAAAAAACCCACCCAAAAATGGAGTATCTTTGAATTGTTCTTTCATTAATACGCTAATCATGACCTTAAACTAAATAGCAGATAGATTTTAATATAAGACACAGGTACTTCTTCTAGATGGCAGGAGCACTGTTTAGCTTGATGGAGATAATGCTGGAATGCTGTTTGGTGTCTAAGGACAAACTAGCACTGGAAAAACAATGGAAGTTTTGATTTGCTGGGAAATATTACATGCATTACTGCAGCCGTAGTAAATGATGACTAATGGTAAAGAGGACAACAATCTGCAGGAGTTTAATGGAGGCACACATAGAGGAAGAGGTTTCCTTAGGGTCATCCAAAGGGGAAAAGTAGCAGCAGCCACACTAGATGGCCAAACTAAATTAATGTTTTTTTCTCCACCTCTATTAGCTATGCTTCTGTTATATTGAAACAGAGGAAAAGTTGCAGAGAAATTCTGAAGCCATTTCTAATCCAGGCCCTCACTGACAGATTAAATAGTACAGTAGATTGCAATTCTTCTTCTGTAGTCAAATGTTAATTAGATTCCTTGCAGCTGTCTGTATATCCTGAGTTGGCTGATAGCACATTAACAATGTGAGCTGATTCAAGAGTAAAACAAAACTTCCTTGAGAATGATAATGACACATTTGAAGCACAGACTGGTCCCACCAAAACACAAATCCAAGTATTTTGTACCATACCAGCAAATGACTCTGCTGCACTGGCAAGGTCCAAATAATGTACAAATCTCATCCCCTCCACTAAGGCAGATATATTTAAAAAACCCAGAGAAGTTGGAAGTGAATAAATATTTTTTTTTCCATCTTTTGCAAACTGTCATAGAAGCCAGTCAAATCACCTGACACTTCTAAGTGTTCCTCACATATCTGTAAAATGAGGAAAAATTATTTCTTAGTTTATTTTTGGTAAAACCTCATAGGTTTTGCCTGAAGTTTTGCCTGAAGAGCACTGACATGCAAAATATCATGTCACTGTATCAGTGTCAGTACCATTAACTCCCAGGCAATTTTTCATTTTCCAGAACCTTTAGCCAAGTGTCTAACTGGAGATGGAGGACTCTGTCCTGTTACCTAAAATTGTTCTGAAAATGGTTCCTTCACTCTCAAGTAAAGAATTAGAGTTCAAATTTGAAACAAAACAATCAATTGAATTCTTCTCAGAGATAAACAAATAGAATACTAAGAATGTATATCTAATTCAACTTTGAGTTCCTACTTTCAGAATAAATTGAGATCACTGCTTAAACATGCAATCTACCCACCTAAACCCTAAGGCCAGGATTTTTACATACCCGTTTCAACTAAAATGAATGAAACTTCAAAAGTAGTGTTTCACTTGGCTTTGGAAATTCCATCTTTTATTTTAAAACCTGGCTGAGTATGTACACAACAGACCGAAACAGTATAAGTTTTAGAACATCTCCTACTACATCCTCATAAATTAGGGCAGATAGGTGAGCTGATTTCACATCAAACTCAATCAAACAGAAATCTACTTGCCATATCTCTACTAGCAGTTTATTTGACAGCAGTTTCGTGGGTACTGACTAAAAATGTCCTTTGAAGGGAAATAATGTAGCAATTACATTACTTTCTGTAAATCTGATATTTTTGTCCTTTTGAAATAATGAGATTAGGTCTGAAAAACAATCCTGTAATAGAAGGGGAGTGGAATATGTGATCTAATAAGTCCTATGATTGCTACTATGATGTAATTGCCAGTCAAATAGAAACTCTTCTCTAAAATAAAATCTGATCCTTTTTTCACTACATCAAAAAAAAAAACCAAAAAAAAAAAACCCTTGAAATGTGACGATACAAGAAAAAAGGTATTTTTTCACTTTACTTGATGCAGCCTCCATTTCAGCACTGTTCTTGTGATAACCACATAAAACATTCCTGTTCAAAGGTTCTGTTATTGTCAAGGAGATGAATTATAAAGCTACTTTATATTGTGCAATCTGCAGATTTTATTGACAAAGTTGTCAGGAGCAGAAGAACTGGGAGTCTCTCTGCTTGTCATGGGATAAATAAGAGGATCTACAGAGCTCTCAGCTTCATTCAATTTGTTTAGATACAAGTTGACTGGGAGCATTGATTCGACGCGAGACCAGTTATGGATTTTTAGGTAGGAACATACACAGTGGGGAGTAATAGATGGCTCTAAAGTGAGTACAAGGCTGCAATTCACTTGGAAGGCTGCAGAGATTGTGCAAGCCCAGCTATTTAAGCATGCTGGATCAAGGGCAGATGGGTCTGATCCTCCCACAGAAGTGTTTTCTCTGCCTTCCCCAGGAGCAGAATATTGCTTGACCTCTTCTCCCATGGGGGAGCACTATGACAGGTTATATTTGTGTGCTAGGGGGTCTTGATTCATAGCCCCTCATTATTTAAAGCTTAGTTTCCCACCCATACAGTTGAGAAAGTCTCAACTGCTCAGTAATGGAAACACCAAATTCCAGCTAATTTGCTGGTTAAGACATTCCAGAGCATGGGATTAACACAATATTTTGCTTTCCTATCTGTTAAAATGCATCTACTTGCTGAAAGCATCCTGCAAAGCCAGTACAGCTAATGTGAATGATCAAATAAACCCCAGGATCCCATGCTCCTCTTCCAGATCATCATAATTTAACCTAGTCTTGAAAACTCTTTTTTCTCCAGGTGGGAATACCCGAGGAGCCAACCCATTGGAAGTACAAACCCAGTGTGGGTTTCCCTAGACAAGTGAAAATATAAAAAACAATAGGAATAAAAGTTTTGTGGGGTAGCTGAAAGAGAAGATCAAATTCTAACAGAACATTCAACATCAGCTGATGCTTTATTTTTAATGGAAGTTTAGTTTAATGGAAGCTCTCCTCCACTTCTCTGCCAACTGAGCTTAAAAAGTATTTCTGCACTGGGTACCTCCAATCGTGCTGTAGTAAATATGGATGGTGTTCAGTGAAGGAGATGAAGAAAGAGGCAAGGGAGGGTGGGATTTCTCTCATATTCCAGCCACCTAAAAGTTATATATCTAATCTTAACCAGTCATCTAGTCTGCTCCATAAGGACAGGAAACTGTCATGTTGATTCAAACCTTTAGTTTTACCTCCAAGAGGATCTTCACTGCAAAACAACTCATTTCAGCCTGAAAATCCATTACATTGCAATTTTCACTGAGTTTCAAGCTGGATGGGATTTAATCTGAATCTCTGGAATAAAGGATTGCTTCCTTAGGCTTTTCAGCCATGTAGGCACCATCTATTATATCAGTTATCAGGTTTTGACATTTCAGAACCCATGTAAGATAGTTTAATAAACTTGTATTTTGTTGCTCTGCATGCTGCTGAAGTAATTAAAAATGGAAAATGCTCTGAAGCCTTTTGCTGGTAATGGTACTTTAAACATAAAAGCTCTCCTCCATCTTTGTTGAAACTATTTGGTTTTGCACAGGTATAAATTACTTGTTCAGCACCAGTGTAATTTTTGGTTTAACATAACACTGGAGAGAAAACAATGTATTTAGGAGGACTTTTTTTCTTGAAGTTTATTTTCTTTCAGTCAGATCTCTAGGTAATTCTGTTTACTTTTCAATTCCCAGTGTTGGTGAGAAACCTGTAATGTTTTGATCTTTCAAATATTCTTCACAAAATGCTCCAAGGTCTTTATCTGCCAGATAATTAAATAATAAAAACAGATTTTTTTCTGCTGTAGAAATTTTCCTTCATGTTCTTCTGTTTTATTATTTGTTCAGGCAGAGTTATTCCAAACTAAGAATTTAAACATTGTGTTCCTCACCACAAGTTTAAGCTGAACAAGAAAGGCAAAATTCAATTTTTCCTTACTGGGGTGAGCTGTCTCAATAAAACCCCAAAATAGAAAATGAATTAAAAATATAAGATCCATTAAATGTAACTTCACTGGCTGTTTTCAAGTATTCTGATGATTTTCCAACATCATTCCACTTTAAATAACAGATCAATAAAACAAAGCCATAAGAATGCTATCAGCTGATTTCTAAAGAACAGGATTTAGGAGATCTG
This sequence comes from Cettia cetti, assembly GCA_013401135.1. Taxonomy (NCBI): domain Eukaryota; kingdom Metazoa; phylum Chordata; class Aves; order Passeriformes; family Sylviidae; genus Cettia; species Cettia cetti. Next base: position 24,764 of record VZUI01044178.1, read on the forward strand.
ACTCCTGTTGCTAGGTGTAATCCAAGTTTGGGAATGACACTTAACATCTCTGAATCCTGACAGAGTTTAATAGAAGGATGTTGAAGAACTTTAGTCTGGACCAGTGCCTGCTTCCCAGCATCAGCAGCTTTCAGTCACTGGAAATGCTGAAGGACTACCCATGATGATGGAAATACAAAACAGCAAAAAATCATAGCGCTGGGATGCTCACATTTTAAGGTTAGGGATCATATTTCACTGAGTATCTTTCCATCAAGAGACTTGTCTGTGAATATACAACAGCAGGCAGCCTTGATCTGCAATCTTTCAGAAGTGAAGCATCCACACTGTGGTAATCACAGTCATTATTATCCTGGCTTTCTTTTGTGCTCCTCCCAGATTGCCCATTTTTAGGTCTCTGGGTCTGGACCTGAATCCCAGTCCTTCTTTTCACATTTGCATCCCATTAGAGAATCACAGAATCACAGATGATGGAATGGTTTGCTTTGGAAAGGACCTTAAATACCACCTAGTGATATTTAGTGGCATGAGCAGGGATATCTTCCAACTATCCCAGGGTGCTCCAAGCCCCATCCAACCTGCACACTTCCAGGGATGGGGCAGCCACAGCTTCCCTGGGCAACATGTGGCAGTGCCTCACCACCCTCACAGTTAAGAAATTCTTTCTAATATCTACTATAATCCTGCCCTGTGTCAATTTGAAGCCATTCCCCCTTGTCCTGTCATTCCAGACCTCTGTAAATAATCTCTACCCCTCTCTTTTGCAGGCTCCCTTCAGGCACTGAAAGGCCACAGTCACATCACCCCAAAGCCACCTCTTCTCCAAGCTGTACAAACCCAATTCTCTCAGTCTTCAGCAGGGTAACAACCCTCATTCTCTATGCAAATGGTGGCTGTCTGTGATTAATCTGTCACACTGTCTTCCATCAGTTTTCCACATAATTCTCAAATTAAACACTTCTGCACTATCTCTCATGGCATTTTTTGCACTCCAATGAGGCTTCCTCTAATCACCCATGGAGTTATCTCACTGTTTGCCCTCTAATTTCTGTAGTGGTCCCTACAAATCCTTTCAGTCACACCAGTACCCTTCCTGTCAAACATACCAATACAGTCTCATTGCTCCTGCACCAACTTTTGCCCTTTATCTTTTGTTTTATAATTAGATTACAGAGGAGTTTGACTCCTGATCAGCCCCTGTTCTTGTGGGCTAACAATGACACAAACTCCAGTGACTACAAGTGTTAATGCTCACAATTTGTCCCTGGTTGGCAGAACTTCCATGAGAGCTAGAGGCCAGGACAGACTAGTGTTCCCATTACAGACACTGCTGGAGTGGGATGCCAAGTGCCTGGGACACACAGAGAATTGGATTTGCAAGATGTGACTGTGCTTAGTCCTAAATGCAGAGCAAGAATTCGGGGTTTTAGCCCAGCCACTGGTACAGGAACCCCAGGAACAACTTTCTGAGGTTTGCATTGCAAAAATCCACAGTGTCTTTGAGTTGCAGTGATAACAGGATTACAGCTCTTGCAAGAGAGAGCACATCACTGGAGAATTTCAATCTCTTCCTCTCCCATCTTTGCAATAAGGAAATGCAAGTGTATTTGTGGGAGGAAAGAGCTAATTTGGTTAAGGGCATAAGATTGATAAACTCCACTCCTTATGAAAATATCCTGTGATTTTTAATAGCCATTAAACCCCCTAAGGATCTAATTTCTCAGGATTCAACTCAGAGGACTTGTTCTGCCTGCAGTAAATGGCCAAACACTCAATAGGTCTGCGTTAGCTTGGTAATGATCCTTCTGGCATTTGAAATTATGGCTAGACTGATCTCTGGCATATGGCTTAAGCTGCTAAGACATATCATGTTGTCTCTGTTTTTCATTTGACTTGGTAGCTTCCTGGGGTCCTGAATTCGTTCTTGAGGATAATGCAAGCTTTCCCTGGCATTGAGTGAGCTGTCACAACTTACCTACCTGATATTTAAGAGGTGGTAAAGAAGGACTACTCTAAATGCCTGACTTAACCTAACTAAAGTTTGACCCGTCACATGATATTTCAGTTACTTTCTCATGTGTGGCTTAGTTATTTACACATTTCTGACTGTTTTCTTTAGAAAATTTCAGATATCAAAAAAGAGTCAATCTTTAGCCTAAGGTTAACAAAAACAACAAACTAGGATTATCCCAGTACCTGCCTAGAAGCAGACTACAAACTGGTGAGAGTAATTTAAAAAATGAGCTTAAGCAAGTGTTGCCATGACAAACCAAAAAAATCAGCCTTTTTAAAAAAATGAACTGTCAAGCACAGCTTTAAAATAATTATTTTGTATTGACTGCACTAAACTGTGGTGAAGGACAGGAAAAGTGGGTCTGGTCCCTGCTAAAAGGGTTGCTATCATATACTTGTTGCCAGAGGGAAAGAAGCAAAGTGTCATTCTATTTACAGCTCTAACATTCAAGTTTTTCCTCCTAGGCAGTGACATGATGCTCCAGAGAACTAATGGTATTTGAGTCACAGGGCTCCAATCTACTGTTTGCACTGCCTTCCTGTACAGCATCACATCAGACTTCATGGGCTGCAGAAGGAGCACCTTCTTTCATTAGTGAAGACGTTACTGGGCTTCTCAGAGGCTGAGTAGATCAGCAGCAAAATGCGCTGTCGGTCAGGAGCTGGGGTCTCATATACATCCTTCAAAATTCCCCAACTCCAGTACATTGTCCCTCTCCAGGGCACCCCACAAGACAGCTACTGTGGTGGGTCAGTGCCTCCAAATCAGTAATTTTCAGCTCATCACAGCAGTGATCTTTTCAGCAGAGATGTGTCATTAATCACATCAGAGGCCAAAGAAATCCTGGCAAGGAAAGGGAAATCTTCCCAGGGTACTCCTGTAAATGATGGTACCCTTTTCTCTCCTGGGAAAGGCACAGCCTGGCTGTATTTCCCACAGGCTACAAAGCCTTCCCCTGGCAGAGCAGCCCTGATCAGCACTGCTCAGCAGATCATGGAAGTCTCTTACTTTAACTTCAGGAGTTACACAAACTGCACACTCATGCAGATGTTGTTTGCAGAATCCTGGAGACAATGCCAGCCAGACACTTGGCACCAAGACTCAATCTGGGAGATGAGGAGCTTTCAAGGCTCATTACTAACATTCAATATTTTCATTTTTAATAAGAAAACTGATGCAACACAACAGGGAGATTGGTCAGTCAGCTAGTTTGGAAAAAGTGCAGGAAAATGAATAGCCTGGCAGTTAAATGTCTGCAATGCCCACACATTCCCTAGAAGAAACTTATGGTTATTCATCTGAATTTATCTCATGGTCCCTGGGTATCACAGCAGTGGTTGAAAGTGGCTGAAACTTTTTGTGCTGCTTGTTGCTCCATGTGGGTTCTCTGTGGTGAGCAGTGAGAATGTTTAAGGTAGAGTTGTCTCAAGTCTTAAAATCCAGCAGGCAAATCTCAGAAAAATTTTCAGAAATACTTCTGTGACACAGGGTTTCCCTGGGTGCAGACCCTCTGGATATCAGATTCCAAATGAAAGCTTCAAGGGGGGTGCATGAGGTGACTGGTTTTAGAAAGCCATTTAGGTATAGTGGGTCCTGGAAATCATTCTTTACAAATACTATTTTCCATAGTCATTGCCAGTCACTTTCTAGCAACACCAAGAAGAGCCTTTGAAATTTTAAAATAAGAAAAGACTCACCAGCAGTGACTTCTTTTTCTTGGACTGCTACTTGCACACAAGTCCCAATTTCAGACAATGAGGAACTCTCAGGTTCATCTTTCATTTTCCTATTTTTTTTCCACTGCCTACACCTCTTGCACAATATCTACCTCAGTAAATAAAATGGGCCAGCACACATTGCCTCTGAAAACTAATGGAATGGCTTGTTTTACTAGGATTAAAATTCCTACCTGAAACACAATCACCTCATCTGTGTCTTGCTGATTTGAAAGTCATCTCTGGCTCCCGCTGCCCACTGAGTCATGCTCACATGTTATTTGGAGAGAGTTGCCAGCCACAAGCCAAAACACACCTGAGACTGGCTAACATCAGCTCAGGAAAATCACCCCCTGTTCCCTTTCCAATCACCAGCACAGATGGGTAGATATCTTTGGGTCTGCAACTCACTTCATCAGTTCAACACCACTAAGACCAGTGGACTTAATTGAAGAAATTTGCATTCGCATCCATAAAAATAAAATTTTCCCTCAACTCTTAGAATGTGATGAGTCACCCTCTCAAAGTTGCTTCCTCTCTCCAGTGGCTGTAGGAGGAGCTCAGATGACAAGTTTCCACAGGTTGCCTGGCTTTGGGGTGCCTAGAAGTTAGTGAAAATCCCATGCTAAAGGATAAAGGACTTCCTCCATTTTTAAATCTGAATGATATTAAAACCAACCTCTACTTTGCAGGGAATGAAGAAGTTCTACTTAGAACATATGCAGTTCAGTTCTTTCCTGTGAAGCTGCCATATGGCAGGGGAGTGATGGGAAGAAGAAAAATATTGACAGTGATGATATATCTTATTACAGAGCATAAGGACCAAATTTTCCTCTCAGTTACACTAGTGAAAATCTGGAGTGAACAGCCTTGTCTTGATAGGAAAATCAGATCAGTCGGTGGATATACAAAGCCAATTATGAGAATGAAACAAAAGCAAACTTGGGAAACATTATGGTATAGTAAAGAAGACATGTGGTAGGATGCCAGAAGACAGGAAGTCATTGAGCCCAGCACACTTACTCTTCCTTTGAAAAAGTCATCCCATCTACAGTAACCACAAGCGGTCAGGATCTTGTTTTATGCCTGAACTTGGCAAACTGAATGAAAGCTGCCAAAAAACATCTGTTCTGGGTCCCAAACATTTATACAGCCTTTTGTTAGAGTACCAAAGATGGCATCACATCAGTGGAAGAAAAGCATTGCAGAAGAAAGCAGTTCAAGGATGCTATAAGGCAAAGCCCAAGATTAACACAAGACCTGCAATGTTTTACACACCAATAACTATCAATTATTTCTTGCTGAACATCCAGCTGGTTAAAACTTCAAACTCTATTTGACAGATAAAACCAAAAAAAAATGCTTCAAGGAGAGACACCATGGTCTGCTCCTATTCCATACTATTTAGAATTTAGTATTCTGTTCAAAATTATTTAGAAATACATTGTGGGCAACTTAACAGCAAAATGTGCAGCAATAGTAATGTTTCTCTACTACATTAAAAGACATATAGGCAAATATATAGCTGAGAAGACTTCTGGAAATATAATATATATTAGTAATTAATAGTTACTGGAAACTTAGTTTTGCAACCTATCAAAAAAACTGTTTGATTTTCAAGATCTTTTCCAGACTGTGTAAGATAATCAGAAAGACACAGCCTTTTTGCACCTAAATGGCAGGATGACAGCTTTTATGTAAACTAGAAGAGGTAAACAATGCATAAAATTCAGCCAGACAAATTTAAAAAAATTAAAAGCTGAAGTAAAATTACAACCTGTAATTTATCACACAAAAGATCTAAACAGGAATTGCATACATAAACTATGTATTTTTTTTTTGGAGGCCTCTTTAGACTAAATTCTTACAAATGAGTTCAAAGAGAAATTATAGCCAACTCAATGTCCACAGTTTCTCTGGAGCCAGCATGGAACATTTGGCCAGAAAAAAACAGTGCCAACTACCCATTGCAAAGCCTATACTTTAATTTGCAAAAGCAAAAAGCTGTGATTTATACCTCTGAAAAGAAGAAGTTTAAAAAAAAGATCTAACAGTACATTCTGTGTAGGTTTATTATTTTGCCAACAGTTTGTGGGTTGGATGATGAGATACGTTCCTGAAGATTAGACATCACCATTTTTTAAAACAAACAAAACAGCAGGCAAGATCAAAATTCCCCTAAAGCAGAGGCGGTCCTTGTGAAAGTTCAAGGCTGTTATGGCTCTCCCTCAGCACCTTTTTAAAAGAAAAGAAATTCATCAACAAATAGCATTAATCAGCTTTGGCTCATAGGTGGCATTTTTGCTTCCAGTTGTGGACAATTAGAGGCACAGTGTCAACTGGTCATTAATTAGGTTGTGCAAAGCTCTGTGGATACACACTGCTTTTTTTGACAACAAAAATTTCTCAGGAAGAATAGGATTGTAATATGTAGACATGTCCTATTTTCTTCCCCTTTCAAACCAAACAGTTTCCTAGTTTGGAAGAAAAGGTGAAGAATAAGTGGACACTGGAAGTAAGGAGTGTGATTTCACTGAAAAAATCAACAGAAAATTGAAAATCAAGTGGAGTCAATGGTGTGTTGTTAATTCATGTGCTCAAACCTGGTAGCATTACTAAGGGAAGGGCGTCTTGGTCTCCAGAAATATTTACTGATGAAATTTAAAATGAAGATTTCTGACATGATTACCATCACAGGCTTGTCCAACAGGATTCCTTCCAGATTTCTAAACTGTCAATGCAATCTTCGTGCTGGTCTTTAGTAGTAGGTCCATAAATCTCTTCATGAGAGAGCCTCAAGATAGCATTCAAATTTTGACCATATGTTTTTGGTTAAAAATGGGATATTGTTTCTCAGAGAGAAATCTTTTTAGATTGTCATGACTTCCCCTAGACACCAAAAGCCTGTTCTAAGGCTGCAAATTAAAAGTCCCAATAAATATATTATCATTGTGCAATGAAATATCTCTGCCAAAAAGAAAAAAAAAAAAAAAAAAAAAAAAGCAG